>ML407023.1:1585-38579 GCA_005239525.1 Nicotiana knightiana | reverse complement strand
AAAGAAAAAAACAAAGAAAAGGAAAAGAATAATAAACACAGAGAGGGGGGAAGTACCAGTGGGGTGGTTTGGCCATAAAGTTTGAGGTCACTAGACCTTGGCCGGACTCCGACGGGGTTTGAAAATAGCTCAAACCCACATGAACCAATAGCCCTCAACGAGAGCTATTGATCCATGTAAGTAGGAGTTATTGAAAGTCTTCAGATCAACGAGCATGTGAAAACTAGGGTTTCCCATTTTTAGATTTGAAATTAGAGAAATTTGAGTGAGTTTTTGGTGAAATAGATGGTAGGAGATGATTGAGAAGGGGGAGGAGATGGTCTGGTGAAGATTTGGGCTTGATTGGCGGTGCTCCGCCGCCAGAGGTGATTTCCGGCCGGGGGAGCTAAGGCGGAGAGATGGCGGCTCTAGTGAGATTAGAGAGAAAAGAGAGAGAAGGTCTTTGAGGGGGTTCTAGACTTAGGTTCATATAGGGTGGGGGTACCGTTTGGACATTTAAATATTTTAGGCTTGGGGGAGTTCCCAACCGTTTGATGTATTTTGATCAACGGTTGGGATTTGTTTATTTGCTAAACGGGGTCGTTTGGGTAGTTTAGGGGGCCGGATGGGTTTAATTGATTTGGGCTAGGCAGATGGGTAGTGAGAAGGGAGTTTTGGGCCTGGGTGCATTGGCCCAGGTCCGATTCTCATAGTCATAAGTCTTTGGACACTTAGGTTAAACTAATTAAATTAATTTAAATAATTCTAATTAATCATAATTAGTTTTAACCTAATTTCATCTAATTATGACTTAATTAATGAATTAATTAAAGTGAAACTATCAATTAACATTCCTAATTATTTAGAAAGCAATTTTTTTGTAATTTTTCCTAATAAAAATGATTAAATTAGACAACTAAGTATTAAATTGAGCCAAAACCTAATTATTCAATTTAAAAATATATATTTTTTAATATTTATCATTTTATAAAATTTTTAAAAGATGGATTATGACCATGCAATGCAAATAATTCACAATAAACACTGAAATTCAACAAAAAATCGTCTATAAAATTAATTTATTTATCAAATTTTGTAGGAGTATTTAGTAGGTAAAAAATTGCATGCTCACAATGCTGACCTATCCTCGAGAAGGTGTCCGATCTCGAGGGGCTCAATTATTGCAAGTATGGGTTCCGAGAGCTAAAATCAAAGCTTGAAAGTCGACTTTTGTGTAAGCATTGCAGGGCAAAGTTTGGGAGATATGAAACAAAGAGATATTTTATTTCAAAAATGTATTTACAAGGGTATTCCTACAAAAATTCCCCTCGAGGGTCCCATGTACAAAAAAGGGAAAAAACAAAATAGTGGGTAAATCTCCTCTTCGCCTTTGCTACTGCCCGAGCTACTTTCAGAGCCCTCATCTGACGTAGTCGACACTGCCGATTCTTCCTCCAGGGCCCTGGCTTCTTCAATCTCAGTAAAGAGATCGACACCTTTAGCGCTCGCTTCCTCGAAGGCTTGCCTCCTGGCTTGTAAGTGAGCATGGGCAACCGCCCGAGCCAGTTTTAGCTCGGCCTTCTCGGATATCTCCCTGGCCCGGACATTCGCGGCAGCAACATCCCTTTTGTATGAGGAGACAAACTCGTCGTCCTCAAACTTGGCCGCAGATAACGCAGCAGCCTCCTCCTAAGCACATCGAAGAAGGTCTTGAATCGAGGATAGCTTCCCCCGAAGCGCGTCCCTCTCCGAAGCCACGACATCATTCAGCCGCGCCAGCTCAAGGATTTCGGTGTCCTTGGCCACAACATCCTCTCGGAGTCGCCCCACCAAGGCATCCTTCTGCCTAATCTGAAAGACACATAAAATAAAGTTGATTAGCACCAGGTATGCCAGCGAAAGATAAAATTGTGGGTACCCGAGTACCTTCTCGATGAAGTCAGCCCTCTCTTGGAGCGCTCTTTCCGAGCCTGCCCCGAGGTTGATCAACTCCTCCTCTTTTTGGGCACATAGAGCCTCCAGCTCAACCGACTCCGATATAAGCTTCTCAAGCTCCTCTCCACGATAAGTCAACTCATCTTGCATCTTGGAGAAGGATTGGTCATACAGCTTCTTGGCCTACAACACAAAGGAAGAAAATTATAAAGCAAGAGTAGAAAGTCAAAGAGCAGCATATTATTTCGAGAATGTCACCTGCTTTTGGAGCCTCTTGGCCTCCTCGAGGGCAACGGGGGCGTCGACATCGGTCTCCTCCTATACACCATCAAAATAGTCTCTAAATGCATCATCCTCTCCACGAGAGGTCCCCAAACTGTGGGCATTCTTATCTTGGGCATCTCGTATCTCCCCTGGAGAAAACGATGGGCCCGATTGAAATCCACCGGCAACATCAGCCTCCATGGAGGCTTCCTCTCACCCCCGAAAAATTTCGGAAGCAGACCCCTCGAACTCACCGACGCGGACTGTACCTTGTCCGACGAGCGGCTTGGGGACTGCACCTGAACCCTCCTCGAGGGCCTCCTCAGCACAAGGCGAGTCTGCATCAGCCGCCTCCAACTCAGCAGACGACCGCCCAACAACTCTCGAAGCATCAACGCTTCATTTTGCCCTTTGTACCCAAGGGCAGGTATCATCACTCTCTTCCTCGGCTCGTAGGCTCTCAGCGGCCATTGAGGATAGGACCATGGCATCGGTCTTGGGCTTCCGAGCCTTTGCCTTTTTGGATTTTGGAGACTCCGCCGAGACCTCCTTCTTTCTTTTCTTGTCCTTGGCAGTCTTCGGAACCTCTTCCTCACTAGGAGGGGGCGGTCTCATCAACACGCCTTCCCCTAATCCTGCAAAAGCATGATGTATCAAAATCACCACCATCGAGAATACTTTCAAAGAATAAGGGAATAACAACATGAGAACATACCGTGATTCTTAGCCTGCCACCGTGTTCTGGCCAAATCACGCCAGACGCGTTTGTTATATGGGAGAGCGGAGTCCAAAAGTTTAATCCATCCCGGAAGGTCTTGGACCGCGCCGGGGAACTAAACGGTGGCTACACAATTAAAAGAAAGTCAGTCAAAAGAAAAAGAGGTGGCAAAACATACTCAATACAGGGATACTTATGTTTCATATTCCATTCCTCCAGGAACGACATTCTATTAGCAGGGATGATGTCCGAAGTTCTAATTCTAACAAATCGGCCCAGCCATCCCCGATCTTCATCCTCATCGATGCAGGCAAAGAACGCCTTGGCAGATCGACGATGCAGCTTAATTAGGCCGCCTCGGAAGAGATGAGGGCTGTATAATCTGATCAACTGGTCTAGGGTGAAAGTCATTCCCTCGACCATGTTGGTAATGTGTCGAATCATATATACAATCCTCCAAAAAGAAGGATAAATCTGACCGAGTTTCACTCGGTATTGACGACAAAAGTCGAGAATCACCGGGTTAATCGATAGAGAGGAAGAATCTACGGGGCCTAGAGTAAAAGGGTATGTATATATGTTGAGAAAGCCAGCCTTATACGTGAATATGCTTTCTTCAGCTGTAGGGATTTCTACTCGGGCCGCCTCCCCCCAACGGCAGTCAAGTTTTACCCTCTCTATATCGGATACTATGCTTATATATCGAGACATGGGCTCGCATCGGCCCGGTGTAGAAGGGGATTTTTCCATTGTGAAATCAGGGACGGTGTCGAAAGGACCAGGGATGCAATGCTCGATGGTAGGAGGAGTTTTTTACTTGCCCTTATACGGGCGTGATGAAGAAGCGGCTCCCTCCTTTTGAGGTACCATTTTGGAAGTTTTTGCCATGGTTATAACTGAGTTTTGAAGAAAGAAGATGAAGAAGCAAACGCAGATAGATGATGAGAGTAGAGAACACTTAGTAAAATTCTGAAGACTTGAAGATGTTGCAAAATTATGAAAAGGCAAATGATTGAAGTATTTATAGAAGCCCTTTAGGCATGTTTTGAAGCGGAAAGGTCGAACCAATAGCGGTTCGTGAGCTTCTCGGGAATTATGTTGAAAGCGACCTCTGCGCAGCTTTTTATGTCACGTCATTTAATGCTCTGAGGAGACTGACGTCATAATAGGGATATCGAAGAAGCAAGAGTCCAAGGCCGTTTCTTATCACTTCATTATAAGAAACGCGGGGACTATCTATATACGGCTAAAATCAGAGAGCCTGCTTTTATGATCATTACGGAACTCAGAAGGCTCAAAGTAGCTCGAGTTGTGGCATCAAGGAGGCATGTCGAGGATCCTCGAACTCGGGGCAGTGCAAATCGAAGACCAACATGGAAAAGTGGGAAATTCCCAAAAGGCACGTGGCTAAAGCTAACCAAGAACGCAAAATAGTACAAACCCGTACCGTGGCATTAAATGGTTGTACCAACCACCTATCTTTGTATTAATTGCATATGTACTATGTTGGGTTTCTCCCTCTTATATAAAGGGGACCCTTGTCATTTTGTAAGACACATGATATTCAATACAAGAACAAGAACATTCTCTGCTCTCCAACTCAAACATTCTTTACCATTGTTCCATTGATTTATTATCTTTCATTTATTGTGTTCATTAAATTGTTCTTCATTTATTGTTCATCATTGATCACAAAGAGGCCATTTTTGAGGCCTTCAATACTGTTGTATCCTCATCGACTGCTCTCTGTTAAACCCTCGAGCTCGACCTCGAGGCCTTATTTCGACCAAGCTCGAGACCCCGTCTCTCACCTGTTCGGTTTGCATAATCTCATTATCCTTCGGTCTTATCTCATTTTTTTACTCCTCACTTAGCATCTATTACCTAAACAACTAGTATTAAAATAGATCACATATTTTTAAAATTATAAAATTAAATATAATTATAATTACCATTTTCAAGGTAAACACACAAATTCTTTAAAAAAATGCACAGAGGAGATTCAATATAAATGAAGTGACGTGAAAATAGGAAATAACACTAGGATTTTTCTCTTTAACTTCCCTGTGGCAGGATATTATACTTTAACACCTTTAAAGTTTCAACCACTTACTGTTTTAGTTTAAATAGAGCTTCAACCAAACGTGGATCTAACGAGTTATGCAGGCTCGATTGAAATAGTTACTTTCGATTTGTAACTTTTTATTAGTTCACCTCTTAAAATATCAACACCGCTTTACGCCACTGGTTGGAGTATGCGGCAATGACGAGTTTATCTGATGGAGTTTAGCTTAGGTGTTCATCAGTAATATCTTTTTTTATTGTTAAGTTATTTTTTATTATAATTGATAATTTATTTTTAAGATTATAAATATAACTAAAGAAATATTAGGAAAAAGAAGAACCAATAAAAATTTAAGTCATAATATTCGTGTGACTATAAAACTTTTAAAATTTGTGCTTTAAAATCTGACATAACATTTATATAGCTAAAAATACTTCATATTAGGAAAATATCAAAATGTCTCAATCATGGTGTGTAGGGATCGGTATGTAATGGTCAAACTAGTCAAGTGATGGCTAGTTTTCGGACAACCAATGCCCACTAGCCACTTTGACGGTGAGTGAACAGTAAATTTAGAGCCCATTTGGTCAAGCTGTTAAAAATTATAATTTATAAAAATAATTTTGTTTAAAAACTTTTTTTAGAAAAAATTATATTTGAAGCTTAACCATTTATGTTTGGCAAATTCATTTCACAAGTGCTTTGAGCAATATTTGATAAGTAAATTGTGTTTACTCAATCTTTTTAAAAGTACTTTTGAGTGTCTAATTACGAAAAAGGACAACAAAAATTTAGTTTATATCATATTATTTTAAAAAAACATGATTTTAAATGTTAATTGTAAAATAATTTAAGAAATATTTTGTTTTTATTTAATTAAAGTATAGAACATAAAATGCTAAATATAAAAATCTTTCAGTCAATATAAAATATAGATATATGAAAGAAATAATATTAGTTGGGACATATATGCTAACAGATTACATGTATGAAATTTATTATCTATTGTGGTATTACATTCTATCAACAAAAATATATGCATGTACGCGAAAAAAATATAAGAGAACATATAATTTAGCATACTACAAAAGAAAAATATATATGTGGTGAAAAAGTGCTGCTTGAATTTTTTGATTAAGTTTGTTCATTCAAAGAGTAATAAGAAACAAAAAATAAAATAAATAAATAAATAAAAGAGAAAAGAAAAGATATATTTATGGTAGAGAGAGTATTTCAAAGAGGAATAAAAAGGAGAATAAAAATATTATAACAATAAAAAAGAGAAGAAAGAGATGATAGGAATAAAAAAAATTAAAGTTAATAAGGAATAATTTAAAAAATATGAATTTATCATAAGGATATTTTTATCTTTATAAATTAATTTTATGTTGTTGCTTCTCAAAAAGAAGAAAAATTATTTATGTTGCCACTCAAAATCACCTTTATATCTTGGTCAAACACCTCAAATTTTCAAAAGAATACTTTTTAGACAAAATAAAGTAATTTCGGCTTCCTAGAAGCTTTGCTAAAGAGACTCTTATAGTCACCTACATGTAGTTCCAAAAGTCATAAACTCATAGTCATTTATAATTGGCACGATCTAATTTAAGATCATGATTGACAGTTAGAAGCAAGTACCTCCTAGTAAACCTTATCGATATCTTACAAAAAAATCAAACATAGTTTTCTAAATTTTAGGACTATCCATAAATTTTTTGTCTCAAAAAGCAATAGCAAAATCAACCCATACTACCAAAACAAGTCGTAATCTTTATTTACCATTCAAGCAATTCTTCACAATTTTAATAGTTTGTTTGGTCAAATTTTTTCAAAGCCAAAAGTACTTTTTTTTTTCAATTAAAAAAAACTTTTTTTTTTAAAGTTAAAGTGTTTGGCCAAACTTTTAGAAGAAAAAAAGTGCTTTTTGAGGAGAAGCATAAACAGTTTTGGAGAAGCAGAAAAAATTAACTTCTCTCCAAAAGTATTTTTTTGAAAAGCAATTTTGAAAAAAATACACTTAGAAGTAGGTTTTAAAAGCTTGGGAAAATACTAATTGTTGCTAAGAACCGCTTTTCAAATTAATTAGCTAAACACAAATTGCTTCTCACCAAAAATATATTTGAAAAAAGTATTTTCCAAAATAAGCTGATTTTTGTAGTTTGGCCAAACAGGTTATAAATCAACTATTTGCAAAATAGTGATACTAAATCCATTTTAAAAAACACGATAAGAAAGTTTAATATTAGTCATAGGTCTATAATAACAAATGAATACTCATGACATTAATAAAAATGACTAATGAAATGACTTTAAGAGTTTAAAAGAAAAGGACGACACCAATTAAATGAGCTCCTTGACTACACGAATTAATGGGAAACTCACCAGAGACTATCAACTCGTACGCTCTAGTTAACACAATCCTCATTGGCGTCAATTGCGGTCTTTGTAAGAAAATAGCGAGAAGTGAGCTGCTAGCTCACTGAATAATAACATTTAACCACATTCATTTTAATTGAGAACAAGTCAAAAATTTATATGCAAGAAGTCAAATATAATGCTGGTCCTTGCTCAAGGAAAATCGGTAATAATATGCTAGTTTAATTTTTTCACTAGCGACGATTAAACCTATATTTAATAATCCAAAATTTAAAAGGTCTACTAGGTCTAACGAATCTGCCGTAAGCTATGAGATCCTTCAAAGTCTTCTGAGATTTATACTTGTCTTTGTAAACCTAAATACTCATATGAAAATATTTTTAATACGGTACAAGGCATTTAAGTTCTTCTCAAATCATATAAATTGTATTTTGAAATTTCAGGTAACACTATAACATATCCAATAACAATGAAAATATTTAAAATAATGGTAAACATCTCAAATAAATATTTTAGTATCATATTAAGTAAATGACTTATCCGACATGTAAATTTAGAATATTCTATAATATATATATATATATATATATATATATATATATATATATTATATAATAATCATGTATAGATAATACAAGTTACGTAAACACAAATTGCAATAAGGTTACTATTCGTTTTTCGATGTCAACTAACGACGGCTCGACTCTTTATCTATCTAAATGCTCAATTTGTATGCAATCTATTAATCAATATAACTCTAGTGTTACCATATGTTAACCTCGAAATTCATAAAATTATGAGATAACGAGTTACAATTGAAATTACTCACGTCTTGATTTCATCAAAAAATCCTCTCTTAGAGTCCTACTCTATTAAAATTAATTCTCAACAATTCCTTCATTCTGGTTCATGGATCATATATGAACTAATTTGTTCACTTTAGGAATTCATTTATAGTCCACTGCAGTTGTACCAAATTTAATCTTAGTATCAGAATTTAGCTCAAGTCCGTCTAGGATCATGCGCATAGTAATACCAGTTCAAATAAGATTACATTGTTATCTTGACGCAAGCTTAACTTTTCTCTTCTTCCCCTTCTTTTTCTTGTTCTATATTTCCTTTCTATGTGTGATCTGTTCTACGGTAAAGAAAATATTCAAAGCTTATCGCTTCTCCTTTCTTGCTATCAGCAACCTCCTTTTTTAAAAATTTTCCATTGCAAACCAAAGTGTAGATAATAAATTGTGTCGAGAAAAAAAAATCAAGACCGAAAATATCACAACAATCGTAGTATTTAATTCAAATAATATGAGTGTACAATCTCTATGAATTTTCTGATTCTTCTTTTCAATATTAAATAAATTCAAGAGCCTTTGAGCTTGATTTTGAATCTATATTTGCTTCCACGAACGATGATCTTGAATTCAACTAGCACGAACTTTGATTTGAACTCGTACTCCTTGAATCTTGACTTGTTCTTCGTTCTTGAGCTTGAACTTGATTGCTTTAAGCTTGAAACTTATGGAGCAATTTGCAACGTTTGATCCACGAGCTCTTTCTTGCTTTTTTTTATAACTTCTAGTGTCTTCCTGGGTTATGAAAACCCCTATGTATAGTTGTGGGAGGGAAGAGTTGTGATTAAAACAAACTCTTTCCGACCAATCAAATTAAAGTGTGACAAGGCAGCATTTGATTGGCCAGAACATGTCACAGGCACACGTGGTGTGATTTCATTGGCCTTTCAATGTGATTTGGCATGCCTTGTCATTTTGACATGTGGCAAGATCCTATTGGCTCTTCCGTTTGATTTGGCGTGCCACGTCATTTGACACGTGGCACCAAACTGGGCCTCCAGGAGGATGACATTTTGGGCTTAATGAAGTGGGCTCATCACTTTAGCCTAATTAAATGGGCTAGCCCAATAGATTAAGAGTTATTTATTTTATTCACATAAGTTGGACTTATATAATTAATTCAATTATATTAGCCCATAATATTTATTTGGACCAATATATCTTGAATTTAAAATATAATCCAAATAATTTTAAGAATTTAATTTTAATAAAATTTATATGCCTACAAATGCCTCATACTTCATGACTTGTTGGGATATATATTTATTGAACTTCGAAACAAGGCTTGAAGTACAAAATTGCCACTACTGTAAAAGAGACATTCTATCAAAGCACTTCATCTTTCTGAAATGGTAACACGTGACCAAAACACAAAATACACCACATTAGGACTTTTATAGGAAAAGACTTCAATTTGGAGTAGGAGACATTCAAATTCTATTTGCAGTAGGAACGTTTGACCGCTGATCCCACATCGCATAACTACTTTTTATTGCTTTGTTTCATTAGCTATATAAACCTGCATTTTCATGGTAATTGATTAAAACAAGCGTCATCCGCAAAGTCACTTTTACTTCGACCTTTGACGTTTAGGAATCTTGCACAAAGGTAATTTTTTTTAATTCCTTTGTATTTTCTTTGTCCTTTTTTTTGTAGGCCAAGAAGGCAAGTACAAGTTCTTGCATGAAGATGGTGATCTTAGGGTGTGAGGAGATGGGTACTCATCCTTGCCCGAATATCGGTGAGATTACTCTCATGGCGCGACTACTGGAGATATTACTCTCAATGTGGCCCGATTACTGGAGAGATTACTCTCAATATCACGCGACTACTGGAGAGATTACTCTCAATGTGGCCCGACTACCGGAGAGATTACTCTCAATGTGACCTGACTACCGGAGAGATTACTCTCAAAATGATCTGACTATTGGAGAGATTACTCTCAATGTAGTCTGACTATTGGAGGCCATTTCATTCATTCAGACCTTTGTGCCCATTCTAATATTCTTGATTTGGATTTTGATGACCCTTTTTTTTATTGCAGCCCAAAGAGATGGCAAATTTCAGAGACTATACTTTATCTTCCTCTAAGCTTAGATATCTCCTAATCGAAACTGAAGATGGCATAGAACAAACAAAGCTTTTGGTTCACACCCCACAAGTTGGCCGGTATGCAGCCTCATGGCTTTCTTTGAGGAACACCCTTTATATAGAAAACTGAACCTTGGAGCACATGTCAACTTCTAATCCATTGTCCAAGATGTGGTCTCTCCAAGCGCCAATCCATCGCCACGTAAACATTGCTAGCACCTTTCCAGACTTAGAACATCGTACAATTCAAGATGAAGTACGTTGGGAAAGCACAACAACAATCGAGGGCGAGTATCGTCATATTCCAGGATATTGGGAATGGGCTGAGATGTACTTGGTGGAAGCCAACAAACCCTGAGTACAACACAGATTTATGATGTTGTCTACACTTCATTTTTCACTTATGATCGAAACTCAAACATTTTGCAAGAATTTTGTGAGGCTTGGTGCCCCAAGACAAACATGCTTCTTACATCAGCTGGGGAACTATCTATCTCTCTTTGGGACTTACATATCCTTGGAGGTCTTCCCATTGTGGGTTCTCCGTATAAGAAGTGGTACCTGAGACAAGAGAATTTATCGGTTTGGACAAAAAACAAATGAGATTTATCCCTCGATCTTGCGAGTGTTTATTTGCTGCCTTCCATTACCTTAAGGAAGGTACGGGTGCTAACCAAAAGGTCTCCTTCAGCAGGTGGAAAAATTTTTGGTATAAAAAAACTTTAATGTATAAACCTGCCCAACTGCGAAAGGAAAAGAAATCCGCGCGCCTAAAGTCGACACATAATCCTAATGGAGTCATTCCAGAGACAACGAGGTGGTCAAGGGATCAAGAAGTTATATTCTCCAAGCTTAGGGTGAGGGTTGAAAAGAAAAATGAAACTTATGTAGCATCATTCTTATCAATTTGGCTATGTGCCTTTGTGTTTCCCAAGGCAGAAAACTTCATTCTTCCCGAGACTTTTAAGATGGCAAGCACGATGGCAGGCGGGCGAAAGATTAGCCTTGCGATCCTAGTTTTGGCGAGTATTTATCATGGTTTGAATAAGATTTCGTGTTCTTCCCAACTTGATCAGGTCAAAGTTTGTTTTCCCATTCATTATGTTTACGGCTGGCTTGCACATTACCTCAAAACCCATTATCCACTTGCTAAGGGTCCGTCTGTCCCTTTGATAGTGGCATACTCAAGAGAGAGAGCTATGAGGTACTTTGACGAGAAGGATACGAGAAAACGCATCCACACTGGGGAGGATATAGTTTGGACATCAACAATGTTAACCAATTCTGGTCTTTATTATTATGTGGATAACGATGCCCCTCAAGAGTTGGAGTCAAATTACTTCATGAGCTTACGTTTTAATTACCTCCCTTTGAGGTATGGTAACTCATTCATCATCGAGCCATATAGCCCGCATCGGTTTGGTCGTCAATTCTGGTTTTACCAGAACGTCCCCGGTTTTTTGGAGAATGATATCCGTAACGCCTCTCTAGATGAAGGACTCAGATTTGGAGGATTTGCACACTGTATCGATCTATGTCACGTGCGGTTTTTCCCCCAACAGGGGATCCTGTGGAGAAGCCTTTCTCCACCAATTATATATCTTGGTGGGAGAAAGCGCATGGTAAGTTTCTCGAGAATAATTTACAAGCTTTGGTAGACAATGTTGGGCTAAAGTCTACTACTCCATAGGAGGTGAAGATCAAGGTGTTGGAAAAACGCTCTCAAAAGTTAAAGAGCCACGTACTCCAATCCCAAAAGTAGCTACACAATATAAGAAAAGGAAACTTAAATCCTCAAAGGCGGCTTTGAAAGAGGTGGTGTGCACTTCAACGGATTTAGAGAAGCACCCTCCAGTTCTTCCATTTAGCACGCAAGTTCCTCAAGATACAAGGCAGAGTACCAATGAAGATCAAAACTGGAAAATGAAACGGCCTAACCCAGTAGAGATCGTAGAGGTTCCAAGTGTTGATAGTCCCTCGAGAACGCCTGCAGCTTGTAACAAGGAGGTAAAAATACAATCACCTTGCCCCTTCTTTTTATTTTTTTAACCAAACGAATGGCCTACTAAAGAAATATTCACTTTCTTTTCCTTTTCCTTATGCAGTTAAATGCCATTGAGCATTCGGTAGTATCCGCACATGATAAGTCGCAAGTGAGTAACAAATCTATTGGAGGGCCTACATCTATAGTGAAGTCATCTTCAAAGGAGTTATCTCTTCCTCGTGACAGAGCCCTAAACCAACCAACTCTAAACGAGGTAACTCGCATCCCACCAATGATAAATATAGCAGTATCTATTTTTGAAGGAAAGAGCATTGTCTTTAATCGTAAAAAAGAATTCGTCTTGGGACTTTGGGAAGATATTTGCAACAAACTCTCCAAAACTCATACAGAACTGCTCTCATCTTATAGGGAGCAAATCGCCGAGATTTTTGAGGATATGAAGAAGACGAATATTTTGGATCTTTCTCCATTAGAGAGTTTACTGGATTCTCTTTTTGAGCTTGCCGCGTCATATGACCAAGAGCGATCCAATATGGCTGATAAGACCAGTGAAGATGAGAAGCTAGAGCTGATTTCTAAAGCTAAAGAGCACCTCGAGTCATTCAAACTTGAAGCAAGTGAGAAAGTCAAGAAAGTTTCCTCTAGTGAAAAGAAACTAAAAAGAGTCATGAAGAAGTTGCAGACATTACAACAAGAGAGGGAGAACCTCGAAGGTGTTATAGAAGCGACTCAAAAGGAGGTTGAAGAGATTAAGACAAAAGATTTAGCTGCCAAGACGGAGGTCTCTTCATTTGACAACGTAAATTTGCTGACTGATGAAGATTCGACCAATTTGGAGGAGAAGAAGAAGAACTTGGAGACTAGCTGTCAAGAATTGATCAACTACAAGTTTTGTTTAGATTAGGCTATTAAATTATCTCTCCTTTTATCTTTATGTTAGATTGACCTAGTGGATATTTATTTCATGTTAAATAAGATTGCTTCTCTTTTGCTTTGTATTGCCTGACATTTATCTTGGTTGCATAATTTTTAGCTTTTCGTACTCGTAACGAAAGATTCATATCGCATCGTAGGAGAGTCCAAATAACGAACCGTTTGATTTATCAAAAATTAGACTTAAATATCTAAAACATATCCGAAACTTAGAATCAAACACCTTCAGAATCGACCCAGATAATATTTTGAAATCAACTTTAGATTTCACCACGTTGAAAATTTCAGATTTGAGCAGTCTCATAAAAAACTCATATCTTGGTGTAGAAAAGTCAAAATTACGAACCGTTTGATTTTTTGAAACCTTAAATTGCAAATATATGACATATAAAAAGTTAAAGATCTAATTCATTAAGTATAGAATCAGATAATGGTTCGAAATCAATATTAAATTCTGACGTGGCGACGACTTCAGATTTGCACAACTTTACCAAAACTTTTGTATGTTGATGTAGGAATGCCGAAATCATGAACCGTTTGATCTATTGGAAACTTAAATTTAAAATATATATCCAAAATGAAAAATTTAATGCCTTAAGGATAGTTTCAGATAATATTTTGACATTTATACTAAATTCTGCCACGGTGACGGTTTCAGATTTGCACGACTTCACCAAAACTTTTGTATCTTGTTGTAGGAGTGTTGAAATCATGAACCGTTTGATCTATTGGAAAATTAACTTCCAAATATATAACATATACAAAATTCAAGATTTAATTCCTTAAGTATAGTTTCAGATAATATTTTGAAGTCAATATTAAATCCTGACACAGTGACAGTTTCAGATTTGCACGACTTCACCAAAACTTTTGTATCTTGCTGTAGGAACGTCGAAATCACGAACCGTTTGATATATTGGAAACTTAACTTCCAAATAGATAACATATCCAAAAATTCAAGATTCAATTCCTTAAGGATAGTTTCAGATAATATTTCAAAATCAACTTTGGTTCCTGATATGCCGACAGTTCCAAATTAGCACGAATTCACCAAAATACTTGTATCTTGGTATGGAAGACTTAAGATACTAAGACATTTTTAATTGTCAAAAACTGAAATTCAACAGCTTAATTCTCACCAAATATCTTGGGTCCATGTTTCACTAAATTTGAAATGTCATGAAGGCAGGCCAAAATAACTTGAAGGTTTGGCAAACGTGAAGGCATAACGGATCCCCGGACTTCAATGCAAATGCTTGGAAACCTCCTAAAAGATATTAATCATTTCATTGAAGACACCACTTTTACCATAGCGGCTTACCCCCTTTAAATCAAATGAGATCCAAAGTTTAACAGAAGAATGGTATCCCAGCTCGATTTTCAAATACTGATTGAATGAATTACATTCCATCGTACTTCATTCGGACAATAATTGGGAGATTATGTATCTTTTGAACTTATGCGACTAAACTCAGAATGAAAATCTAAGCTACCTATGTACCTCGGTGAAGAGGATCAAGTCATACCGTAGTTCAGAATGGGTAGAATTTTTTTTTATTTTTGTATGTCCTAATTTTAGCCTAGGCTGCCTCTTTCAAGATTTTCAACCTAGTGGACTTTTTTGTTATGTCCTAACTTTTGCCTAGGCCGCCTCTTTCGAGGTTTTCAACCTAGCGGACTTTTTAATTTTTTTTAATTTTTTTATTTTTTTATGGGTCGTACACAGTTTAGACTCATGCGGGCCAGGAGTATAGGAACATGCAGTTTAGGCTCATGCGTCGAGGAGCATAGAAATTCAAGGATAATACTTCTTCAAAAACTTGCCATTGATAGGGCCGATTCTCATGTCATCTACATCAACCAGTTTGTAAGCCCCACTTGAATAAGCTTCTTGCACGACATATGGCCCATCCCATTTTGAAGTGAACTTCCCTATAGGTTTATGGGAAGTAATAATGGGTCTTCTTATGACAAGGACTTGATCCCCTACCTGAAAGGATCTTGGGCGAACTCTTTTATTGAAGGCGCGAGACAATCTAGCCTGATAACATTCAAGACTCTGTTGAGCTTCCAACCTTTTCTCATCAAGAGCCTCCAACTCTGCTAATCGAAGTCGAGCATTTTCTTCATCAGTGATCCCTTCTTGAATAGCCAGTCGTAATGAAGGTATTTGACGCTCAAGTGGCAAGACGGCTTCGACTCCATAAACGAGTGAATATAGAGTCGCTTGTGTTGGCGTACGATGAGTCATCCTATATGCCCATAGAGCTTCTTCCACACGGTCATTCCGATCTCATTTGGATTTGGAGACGACTTTCTTTAGCAAGTTGCATAGAGTTTTGTTGAATGCTTCAGCTAGACCGTTAGCTGTAGCGTTGTACATCGAAGAGTTACGTTGCTTGAACCCAAAGATATCACAAACCTTGTTCATCAACCTATTATCAAATGGTTTTTCGTTATCCGTTATTATGTAACGAGGAATGCCAAAGCGATAGATTATGCTTACTCGGATGAAACTTGCAACATTTTCCTTCTTTACCTCCTTAAGAGCAACAACTTCAGCCCATTTTGAGAAGTAGTCAGTTGCAACCAAGATGTATAGGTTCCCACCAGAGGACTTTGGCAGTGGTTCAACAACATCCAATCCCCAAGTGTCAAATGGCCAAGATGCTACAGTCGGGTGCAACACTTCAGGAGGGTGGTGAATAAAATTCGCATGGAATTGACAAGCCTTGCATCTTTGAGCATAGTCCATGCAATCTTTTACTATCGTCGGCCAATAATATCTCATCCTTTTTATATGGAAGTGGAGCTTTGGTACTGACTAGTGTGACCCACATACCCCAGAATGTGCTTCTTGCAAAGCTTGGAGTGCTTCTTCTTCCCCTAAGCATCGCAAGAGTACTCCCTCGAACGACATTCTGTATAGAGTATCTTTGTAGTAAAGGAAGTGAGGTTCACAGCGACGTATTTCATTCCTTCTCCTCGTATTTTTAGGAAGTATCCCATAGCATAAATAGTCGATAATGGGTTGTCGCCATTCTTCTTTCTCAACTTCAGAAACAGCAACAAGATACTTGAGTTCATTTTCTTCACCTTCAGCCTCATTTGGCGGAGGTACTACCCATTATTGGCATACGGTAACTTGCGCTTGATCAGGCAGGGCTAATGATGAAGTAAGGCAGCTAAAGCATCAGCCTTCTTATTTTCTTTCCTTGGCACATGCTGAATAGTCACATCACCGAGCCACCCCGTTAACTTTTTAGCGTAATCATGATATGGGTGTAGTTCAGGCTTCCTAACCTCGTAACTACCCAAAAGCTGATTGACCACTAACTGGGAGTCACCAAAGACTTGTAATTGCGATTGCTTCATATCAACGGCCATTTCAAGCCCAAGTATTAAAGCTTGATACTCAGCAACATTGTTAGAACATAGTTCTGTCAAGGTGAAGGAGTAGGGCAAGACTTCACCTTGGGGAGTGACAAATACTATGCCAGCACCAGCTCCCCCACGATGTGCAGCACCATCAAAGTACATCTTCCATGGAGGCTAAACTTCAGTGACCATTGCATCTTCATCAGGTAGTTCGTCAATTAGCTCCCAATCATCAGGTATAGGGTGATTTGCCAAGAAGTCCGCTAATGCTTATCCTTTTATAGCCTTTTGAGGGATGTACACGATTTCAAATTGTTGAAACTGGAGGTACCACCTTGCTAGTCGATCACTAAGGACAGGTTCGGACATCACGAACTTGATGGGATTTGCTCTAGAAACCAAACGAACGACATCAGCTTGAAAGTAGTGCTTCAACTTTTGAATTGAGAAGACTAGCGCCAAACACAACTTTTTGATTGGTGAAAAGTTCAGCTCGTTTGGTGTCATCATCCTGCTCAAGTAGTAAAGAGAGTTTTCTTTCCCCTCACTATTTTCTTGGGCCAACAGCGCTCCAACAGACCTTTCTTGTGCTGAAATGTATAGTATCAGCGGCTTGCCATGTATAGGGGCTGCCAACAATGGCAGCTTCATCAAGTATGTTTTGATACTTTCAAAAGCATTGCTACAAGCTTGGTCCCACTTGAAAGGAACTCCCTTCTTCATGAGGCGACTGAATAGTTGGCACCTCCCAGCTAGGTTTGAGATGAATCTCCTAAGGTATGCTAGCTTTCCTTGCAGACTTTTTAATTCATGAATATCCCGAGGCTCAGGCATTTTCAAAATTGCATCTACCTTGGCTTGATCAATTTCGATCCCTTGATGCCTGACAATGAAACCAAGGAAATTTTCAGAAGTAACTCCAAAGGTACATTTCAATGATTCATCCTAAGTTGGTACCTCCGGAGCAACTCAAATACCATTCTGAAGTCTTTCAAGTGGTCGCTCTTCTCTTTTGATTTTACCACCAAGTCATCAACATAACATTCAACATTATTGTGGAGAAGGTCATCAAAGATATTCTGCATAGCTCTTTGGTAAGTAGCACCAGCGTTCTTCAATCCAAAAGGCATTACCTTGTAGCAATAAATACCCTTGGGGGTACGAAATGCATTAAGCTCTTCATCTTTTGGCGCCATGTTAATTTGGTTATAGCCTGATGAACCGTCCATAAATGAAATTTCCTCATACCCAGTAGTAGCATCAATCATCATTTCTGGAATGGGAAGCGGGAACTCATCTTTCGGATACGCATTGTTAAGATCCCTAAAGTCAACGCACACTCAAATCTTGCCATTTTTCTTCCTTACAGGGACAATACTTGAAACCCATGTTGGGTATTTAACTTCACGAATAAAGCCAGCTTCGATGAGTTTGTTAACTTCGATTTCAATTAAGGGAACCAAGTCCGGCCTAAAACGCCTTTGAGCTTGTTTAACAGAGCGAGCACCATTTTGACTGCGAGGTGATGGACTGCTACTTTCGGGTCCAAGCCAGGCATCTCTTTGTAACTCCAAGCAAAGACGTCCCTGAACTCCTTAAATAACTCAATATAAATGCTCTTTTCATCAGCTTCTAGTAAAGCACTTAGGTAGGTGGGTCTTGGTTCTTCATCGGTGCCAAGGTTAACTTGTTTTAAGGCATAAATTATCGTCTTCACTCCTTCTTGAAGTTCAGGTGGAGCATCTTTCGCATCTTCATCTTCTTGAGGGTCCCCATCGTTGAAGGATATGTGATAACATGGTGAAACATCCTCCAATTCTGCATCATCCTCCATTGAAGATGGAGCACCATTCTTGCCTTGTATAGTGACATGATACGAAGAACCCATACTTTCTTTGTCGTCATCACGTTATTTAGTGTAGACTACAGTGTATGGCTTCACTTTTAGTACTTCATCACAAGAAACCATGACTTTTGTTTGTCGCCTCATTCTAGAAGGAACCAAACTTTGGAAATCTTTAGAGATCTTCTGGATTTTGAGCGGAGCGGGTGTTCTTCTATTTCGATAATTTATCTGGAACTTATTCTCCTTCTTTAATGGACCCAATCTCTCAAATACGGAAGTTCTCACAGTTGATTTTCCAAGTCTATCAAAGACGGAAGGCTTGTTAGAAGCGGCAGATTCGTCTTTTACAGTGATATGATTGCTACTCACCCTCCTTATTGAGATGCGCACTGGTGACGGTTGCTTGTATCCCAAACCTTCATGTGGTTTCCTCGTTGCATCTTCTGATGGGAGCTTCCCTAACTTTGACGGCTCATCGGGATTGTATCCAACTTTCACAAATAGCTTGTAAGCATTAGGATCAAAACCTTCATCTGTTTGTTTTGTGGGAAGTGCCACATTCTGCAAACGATTTTGGGCTATGAATCCTGCAAGCGGCTTTGAGGACGACTTTACTGCCTCAATTCATTTTATCATAAGGGTTAACTCCTTTAGCATGTTGGTTTGGAGATTAGATGATTCGCCCTCGTCTTTCTTATTTTTAGGGACACATTGGAGCTTAGGACTTACTTTCTTGCCATAAGATGCACTATCCCCTCTATGAGATTTATTCATGTTGGGTTGTACCTCCTCAGTAACGAATTTGCCTTTACCAATAGTTACCTCAACTCTTTTGTTTATGGGCTCGTCATTCTTGCTTTTCATGCCATCATCAAATTTTAGCTCCTTCACAATGCGGTTCTTCAAGTAGAACTTTGCATCGGCGAAGTGTGACTCTGCATCAGTGAATGGCTCGTCATCAACAATTATCATCTTCTAGACTTCACCCTTGTAGTATTTTAAACATTGATGATAGGTAGATGAAACTACTTTATTCTCATGTATCCAAGGCCTTCCAAGCAAAACATTGTATGAAGTCTTCGCATCGATCACATGCAGCCATGCACTTCATTGCATATCTTCAATAGTGATTCCCAGCCTGATCGCGCCTATGGCTCTTTGCCCCCCTTGGTTGAATCCTTGGATCATCACACGACTTTCTGAGAGTTCGTTCATGGGAATACCAAGTTCTTTCACAGTGCGAATTAGAAAAATGTTCACTGAGGATCCTCCATCAACGAAAATTCGATTTACCCTTTCATCACGCATATAGCCAACCAGGTACAATTGGCGGTTATGAGGAGTGTCACTTAGCAGAAGATCGTCATTTGTGAACATGACTTTTTCCTCACAAGCATTAACTTCTTGAGGAGTGGACTCGATAAGATTTTCCGAAGACGGTGCCAATAGTAGGTCATCACTCTTTTCTTTCCCTTCGTCAGTATGGAAACAAGAGGCATCAATACTCCCATAGGAAATCTTCGTGCGAAATCAACTTGGTAAAAACTCCTCCAAGGTCACCGGATGTCGTGGCTTTTGAGTGTGATGCACCTCCATTTTCGCTTTCTTTTCATGCTTATCTGGATTCCATCTCCTAGGCATTTTCACCATTATATTCCTTGTTGGTTGTTCCATTGATCCTTTCGTGGCGCCTACGACGAGTCACCAACGTCCAACCGTCATCGTCCTCAGGTTGACCGTCTTGAACTTTGTAGTTCTCAAGTAATTCTTCATCTTTACGTTCTTTAAAACTACATAATTCATCTGGACTGAATGAGCCAAATATGAGAGAGACTTGGTTTGTGATTGATTTCTCATCTTCAAGCACGATCTTCTTTTCACGAGCCAAGTCCATAACTTTGTCCTTGAAGACAAAGCACTTCTCCAGAGGGTGGCTCACAAGTCGATGATATTTGCAGTAATTTGGGTCATCAATTTTCCCAGCTTCATTTGGTCGCTTCATCTCCGGAAGCTCAATGAGATTTAACTCGAGGAGCTCTTCAAAAATAGCTGGCACATCAGAATCCAGAAATGGGTACACTTTCTCTTGCATTTCTTTTAGAGTTAACTTTCCACAGGGCTTATCTTGAAATGAAGTGGATTTCATACTCTGATTTTCGCTCACCTTCGTCGTGAACTTCATAGGTTATGTGTTGACATTCATAGCTTCTTTGTTTTCAGATCTTGGTATAAACTTGCTCCATTTTCTGATTTCTTGCTTGTCGTTCCCTTTGCGAAGTTCATAGATGGGCAGCCTTTCATTTCCAGCAGAGGCCATGCTCAATTCCATGTCATGGGCACGAGTTGCAAGTTCTTCAAATGTGCTAGTCTTGATACCTTTCAAGATGTAGTGCAATACCCAATGCATGCCCTGGATGCACATCCCTATGCCAGAAGCTTCACTAAGACTGTCTTTACAGTTGAGTCTTGCATTCCTCCAACGATTGATAAAGTCGATAATTGGTTCACTCTTCCGTTGACGAGTACTTGTGAGTTCTATCATACTCACAGTACGTCTCGTGCTATAAAAGCGATTGAGGAATTCTTGCTCTAGTTGATCCCAGCTATCAACAGATCCAGCCTCGAGGTCTGTGTACCAATCAAAAGCATTTCCTTTTAATGAGCGGACAAACTGTTTGACGAGGTAATCTCCATAAGTCCCAGCATTGTTGCATGTCTCAACGAAGTGTGCCACATGTTGCTTTGGATTTCCTTTGCCATCAAACTGTTGAAATTTTGGAGGTTGATAGCCAACAGGCATCTTCAACATATCGATCCTTGAAGTGTACGACTTTGTGTATGTAAGGGAAGACTTGGTAGCAACTTCGTACTTGCTTTTAATAGTTCCTTCGATGAACTCCTTCAATTGATCGATTGGAATCATCCCTTCCGAAAAGATTGGAATTTCCTTAGTGGATGTAAATTGTCGTAGGGGATGATCAATCTCTTGAACTTCTGGGAGTTTGCTAGGCGCATGGGTGGATTCTTCTTCCATCAACATTCCCACCCTATCTGTTAGCTTGTTGATTCTAGCATCTTGATTTTTCATGCACTTAGTCAAGCCGGTGATTGCTTCTGTCAAGTTTGCCAACTGCTCCTCCACAAATGAAGTGTTTGTCACCATGGCTTGCATGATTGTCATGGATGATGGAGAGTAGCCTGGATTTTCACACAAATTGATCCTTGATTGGCTCACTCTATGTGGTGTAAGAGGGGAGGATCCATCACTTGAAGCGTCATCATCTCCCATTACAGTAGAGTTCTTGGATCCGGAGAGGTCAAGTAGAGCAAGAGTTTTCATGATTTTTTCAGCAACTTCGCTTCCTCTTTCGGGTGCATTTGTGGAAGATCTTGATCCTTTTGAGGATGAAGATCCGAAAACAGGGGTAGATGCAGACGACACTTGAGGTGCTTGTTGTCCTAATGAGCTTGCTTTGCTCCTCGTAACTGGTCCAAAGCTTCCAAAGGTAACTTTGAGTATGTTTTCCACATCAGCATAGAACCTGGAATTAGCATGCTTGGCGGAAGTTGAAATAGAGCTAATTTTCTTGGAAGCCATTTCGTTGTTCTTGAACTTTGGTGATTGAAAAGTTGAGATGAGAGGTAGAGATTGTCCCACTTGGCGTGCCAGAATTTGTAGACAATAAATTGCGTCGAGAAAATAAAATCAAGACCGAAAAGTATCACAACAATTGTAGTATTTAATTTCAAATAATATGAGTGTACAATCTCTATGAATCCTCTATTCTTCTTTTCAATAGTAAATAAATTCAAGGGCCTTTGAGCTTGATCTTGAATCTATATTTGCTTCCATGCACGATGATCTTGAATTCAACTAGCATGAACTTTGATATGAACTCGTACTCCTTGAATCTTGACTTGTTCTTCGTTCTTGAGCTTGAACTTGATTGCTTTAAGCTTGAAACTTGTGGAGGAATTTGCAACGTTTGATCCACGAGCTCTTTCTTGCTTCTTGTTCTAACTTCTGGTGTCTTTCTGGGTTATGAAGACCCCTATTTATAATTGTGGGAGGGAAGAGTTGTGATAAGAACAAACTCTTTCCGGCCAATCAAATTAAAGTGTGACAAGGCCGCATTTGATTGGCCAGAACATGTCACGGGCACACGTGGTGCGATTTCATTGGCCTTTCAATGTGATTTGGCATGCCTTGTCATTTTGACAAGTGGCAAGATCCTATTGGCTCTTCCGTTTGATTTGGCGTGCCACGTCATTTGACACGTGGCACCAAACTGGGCCTCCGGGAGGATGACATTTTGGGCTTAATGAAGTGGGCTCATCGCTTTAGCCCAATTAAATGAGCTAGCCCAATGTATTAAGACTTATTTACTTAATCCATGTAAGTTGGACTTATATAATTAATTTAATTATATTAGCCCATAATTATTTATTTGGACCAATATATCTTGAATTTAAAATATATTCCAAATAATTTTATGAATTTAATTTTAATAAAATTTATATGCCTAGATAAAGTTCTTGTTTATTTTGCCCAAACTTAATCTCTGGTTTTTTTGGTGGTAGTTTCAGCCCATTATGATGTTTTCATTAATTTTTGCTGGTTACGTAAATACCGCTGATGCGGAGTATTACAATAATACTCTGGTCTAGCATTTGTAATAGCTTACAAAATTTTAAACTGTAGTTTAAGTTTTCTCATAAGATTTTAATGCACAAAAAAAGTTCTTTAGACTATGGTCTAAAATATTCTTAAGTTACAAAAATAGTAAAAAAGATTTTTTCCTTCTTATATAATATTTGTAACTTATTTACTAAAATTGTCTTTATTTTGTATATTACCCGTTCTAAACAAGGATTACTTATAAATTATATATATTCAAAGGCTCACAATCATTATGAATGCCTTAAATTACGGGATTCATTGCTTGAAAAAAGGCATAACTGAAGGGAACAATGGTGTTAACCACGTTTGAGTATCTGATGGTGGCAATAAAAGCTTCCGTCATTGGAAAAGTGTAGGCCCGAAGTATACAATCCTAGATCATGCTGAGTTGTTGGAATAACTTGAGTGATTGGCTTGAACATCAAGTGGGTTATGAGCCTCGGAATGATAAACTTTGGCTACAAAATGTCTGAACCAGTCACAAATTAAATTTGGTATTGAACTCTTTGAAGGTGAGTGACTTTTCTATTGAATGGCTTTGTTGAAGCATTGTACTACTGTCCAAAGTTAGATGAAATGTGTTGGATGAAAATCCTCCTCGACAATGAGCAGTAAAGAGTTTTTAGTATTCAGGTATTTGACTCTCCACCACCGACGGCCATTAAAAAGTTTTGAATATTTGAATTCTGATTTGGGTTTTCAAAAATCATTATTTGTTTGGATTAGATGTTGTTGCAAACAATTGTGAATATTATTTAGAGTTTATATCTCAATTTTTAGTGTGTTTGGTGAAGATTATACTTGATTTTGGCTGAATTATATATTGAAACTCGACGAAGAAGAAGAAGAAGAAGAAGAAGAAGACATGACATACCATATACTTACGAAATTATAGTAAAGTTATAGTATAATTATATGTAAATTGTATTATGTTGTAGTTATATATATTCTTTTTATTTGAATGTTGTATCAAACTTGAAAATAATTATATAATGTATGAATCATTATATAAAATTTGTATCTAAGTTATCAATACTATCTTTTTGCTTAAAGTTATTAATATTTATCAACATCTGTCCAAAGATTTTGGCGCGGTTCATAAAGAATCCAAAAGATAATTCCCTCAAGACAAACCCAAAAAACAAGTACTATTCCAAAATAGATCCTAACATCAACAGAATTAAATAAAAAACTGAAATAATGAAACAAAAATAAATTAGAGATTTTTTAATTAGAAATTTGATCCATAAGTATATGATCATTAAACATCCGTAAATTTCCAGATTTGCATCCCTCCTTGAGTTTTGCATGTTTATTTCAGACGAGGTTTCTGTGCTTCTTCGTCCAGAAACTCACTTAAACTTGAAGTACACTGCCAAAAGAATTTGGCACAGGGCATAACAATAAAGACGATACTCCAAAACCATAAGAATAACCAAACGAATATCATTGGTATCCTTTCTTCAACTTTATAGTCATACCAGTTGTTGCCCCAATCTTTCCAATAACCTATCGTCGAACAAGTCAATGTTGCTCCAATTGTAAAGTACATAAGCATAACTGGATTTTCTAGCAAGTCGAATATCATGTCTAATACTGACACAACTATACCGGAGAATTTATCGGTGTATATTTGCCTTATAATTCTCAGATTAGGCACAAGATCTATTGTATCTTCATCACAGGTAAAGAAAACGAGCCATAAGCAGATGGACCAAAACGTTAAAAAGGCGAATACACACCTCTTGACCTTACTAGGCATTATTGGCTCCCCAGGCGAGTCGAAAGATGGCGAAAATAACAACGTGATGAAGATTAACACAAATTGCAAAGGCTAGATTAAAATTCTATGTGAAGCATCCGATGCCATATCTCTGTAAGTGAAACAAAGAAAGAATGCTACTGAAAGACAACTGCAGCAATCAAGGAAGGAAAGGTAGGTATATTGGAATTATATATAATGAGAAGTTTTGAGAATTCGGGTTTGAAAAGGAAAAGAATTGTCCAACGCTAGCAACTTAGGAAAGGATCTAAAATAGGTAAAACCCACTCAATGTACACACCAAATTACATTAATTTCTCGTAGTCTATTACCCTATTAACGTTAGAATATGCTTTAGTTAAATATATACACTAAAATTACATTAATTTATCGTAGTCTATTACTCTATTAACGTTAGAATGTGCTTTAGTTAAGTTATGATTTAGTGATAGATTTACGAAAATAACTGGGTGATTACCAGAAGTGAAGGACGCACTCTTCTCAGTCTACAACTGAACCCCAATGGCTATTTTATAAACCTCCGTCTCTTTCAGACGCCATCCGATGGACCTGCTGGACGGCGCAGCTCCGGCGCGTGTGGGTGGTCAATCGATTCCAAATAACATGGCGAACCAACCCTCTGATCCAATTGACACAAAATTAACCTATGCTACAAAGGTCATCTCTTCATCGAGTGCTCCGCCCCCTTCAAATTGCCATGGCAGGGAGTCTGTCATAGCGACTCACACCATGCACAACGGCATGCCGGCGGTTCTATTTAAAGCAACATATTACTATGGTGTTATGGATGAGGAGTGCAAACTCACACTCGTTGGGAGATTCCTCAAACCAAGGCCCCCAAATTGACAAAATTAGGTCAACAATTGAATTTGAAGGTGTACTTAAATACTGCAAGTTCTGTCGAAAATTGGGGCATAATTTGGAATTGTAGAGCTTTAGAGAGGAAAAAGACTGCTGAAAACAGGGAGATAGAGGCTCAAAAGACTGCTGAAAATCAGAATGAGGATAACAGGGTCTTTGATGATCAAAATCTAGAAACAGGAACTGTCGTTAATAGAGAAATTGCTAAACTGATTGATCAAAACAGAGATACTGAATCAGCAGAATCTGGAACTGCCGTTAACAATGAACAAACTGGAAACAGAATCACTCAAAAGCAAAAGAGTGAGATTGAATCTGATAAACACCCGCAACAACCATCAAGCAACATCAGGGAACGATCCAGGAAAAAAACCAAAAAAGGTCAATGAGTCAACTAGTGTGCCTTTCGAGATTTGAAACCTTCCTGGGATTGAGATGGTAGTTGATCTCAATATGGAATCCAAATCAAAACAAGACAGATATGTGACTAGCCAACAAATAGAGGTGACATCTCCTAATAGGGTGACAGTAATGGTTCCTGAAGATCAAATACAAACTGATTCAAAAGACGAGTCTTTCCAGATCATATGTTCCAAAGAAAAGAAAAGAAAAAAAGGAAAGAAGAATAAAAGCAAAGATACTATACCTCCTAAAGGGGGACACTCATGCTAACCTGAACTACTTCCATGATAAATGCCATTTTTTGGAATATTAGGGGAGTAAATACCAAAAAAGCCTTACCAAGGTTAAAAAAATTGATCTCCATCTATAAGGTGGAACTAGTTGCTATTATGGAACATTTTGTCAGTATTAATCAAATATAAATGTGCAAGAGGTTCCTTGGTTATCGACACTGTATCTCTAATTTGACTGGTCAGATTTAGATCATGTGGTCAAGCAACAACATGATTACTATATTGAACAATCACGAACAACAACTTACTATCGAATTGCATTATGGGGCTCCCAACAGTGATCTCTACATTACATCAGTATATGCTAAATGTACTCCTGAAGAAAGGAGAGAGTTCTGGAATAGTTTAGAGTTAACCAATCTTCATGTGAATGGTCCATGGTGCATCGAGGGTGATTTCAATGTCATTCTTGATCCGGATGAGAAAAAAAGGTGGCAGACCTCACATAATGAACAAGAGTCTAGAATTCAGTACTTGCATGGACAACTTTGGTATGATGGACTTAGGTTTGCTGGTCCAAAATAAACATGGAATAACAATTGGGAGCCAAGAAGAAGAATGTGGAAGAGATTGGATAGAGTGTTTATCAATGATGATTGGTCCCGGATTTTTCAAAACAATATTGTCAACTACTTGGCTAGAATTGGCTCCGATCATAGACCTATTCTAATTCAGTGCAAGGACACTAACCAGCAGGGGTCTAAATACTTCAAGTTTTTAAATTTTTGGACTAACCAACCAACTTTTTTGTAGGTAGTTGAAGAAGTTTGGAAGAATCATGTTAATGAAAATCCTTTGTGGAGTCTTCAACAAAAGCTTAAAATGTTGAGCAGAAGGCTGACTCAATGGTCCAAAGACGACATTGGCAATGTTTTCAACCAAGTTCAATACTGGGAAAATAAAATGAAGGACCTTGAACAAATGGATCTTATGAACAATAATGATACCACCAGAATTGAACTGAACAAAGGTCAAGTTGAGCATATTAGATGGATGGGGATGCAGGATGACATTCTCAGACAGAAAGCTAGGATGAACTGATTTGAAGAAGGAGATGCTAACACTAAATACTTCTATAGCACCATCAGAGAGAGAAGGAGAAGGCTGCAAATTCTTAAAATCAAAGACCATAGAGGCCACTGGATTGAGGGGGATGCTAATATTGGCAAGGCAGTTGTCCATCATTTTCAACAGTTCTTTAACATCAATCACCACTTCAATGATCACGATATCATCAACTGTATTCCTCAATGTGAAACTGATGATGACAATGAAAGTCTCACTGCCATTCCTGATAAAGAAGAGGTTAGAGATGTTGTCTTCAACATGAGTCCTGATAGTGCAGTAGGGCCGGATGGATATAATGGAAAACTCTTTCAATCTTGTTGGGATATCATTAAGGAGGATATCACTGAATTTGTACAAGCTGTTTTTAATGGCAGGAGGCTCACTAAATTTTTCTCTCATACTTGTTTAGTTCTTATTTTTAAATTTGACTCTCCTCGTAGTTTCTCGGATTTCAGACTTATTAGTTTGAGTAACTTTACGGCCAAGATTATCTCCAAGATCCTCTCTAGAAGGCTGAATCCTATTCTTGGGAAGCTTATATCAGAGAATCAAAGTGGCTTTGTAAAAGGAAGATTGATCACTGAAAATATCATTTTAGCTCAGGAGATCGCTTAAGGCGTGAACAAGAAGAACAGAGGAGGCAATGTTATAATAAAACTCGACATGGTAAAAGCTTATGACAGAATATCCTGGACCTTTCTGATAGCAGTTATGAGGAAATTTGGTTTCTCTGAAAATTGGATTGACATGATCTGGGGACTTTTACAAGATATATGCTACTCTATCATTATCAATGGGGCTAGAGTTGGATTTTTTACATATACTCAGGGCCTCAAACAAGGAGATCATTTATCCCTTTCTTTATTTATTATTGGAGCTGAGGTTCTCTCTAGATCTCTCAATGCACTAAATGACTTTATTGGATTCACTCATTTTAGCATGGATTCGATAGGTCCAATGATCAATCATTTAGCTTATGATAATGATATTGTTATATTCTGTGGTGGAAATAGCATGACTCTCAAGTTAATCAAATAGGCTATTGACAGTTATGAAAAAGCTTCTGGGAAGAAAGTTAACAATGACAAGAGCTTCTTTATTACAGCCCCTCACACATGTGCTACAAGAATCAATAGAATTAGAAATGCTACAGGCTATATGGATAAGCCTTTCCCCTTCTCTTATCTGGGATGCCCTATTTATTTTGGGAGGAAGACTAGCAATCTTTGTGACAGTATGCTCTCTAAAATTATCAAGAAACTCAATGGATGGCAAGCCAATATGATTTCCTCCAGAGGGAGAATGATTTTTATTAAACATGTCCTGCAATCCCTCCCCACATACATCTTATCTGTTATGAACCCTCCTAAAGGAATTACTAAGCTCATGGAGAAACACTTTTGCAAATTTCTTCTGGGTAAAAATGAAGGTAAAAACAAATATCATTGGTCTTCATGGAATAACCTTTGTCTTCCTAAAGATGAGGGAGGAGCTGGTGTCAGAAAAATGGAAGATATCATAGATACACTTAGCATTAAAAGATGATGGAGATTCAGAACTCATCCTTCCCTTTGGGTCAACTTTCTCAAGAATAAATATTGCAGCTCATCCAATGAACAAAAAGCTAAATCCCATTGATTCTCTTATTTGGAGAAACATGCTCAAAATTAGAGATAACGCTGAGAAAAGCATTAGATGTGAAATACAAAAAGGTAATTGTAACTTTTGGTGGGATAAATGGACAGGTAAAGGTGCTTTAGCCAACATCTTACAAGGTGGTGGGAGATCTTCTAAAGTACATGTGAAAGACTTCATGAATAATGAAGAATGGAATATTGACAAACTCAATGATGTTCTCCCTGCGCATATTACTGATAATATTGCTCACCTGGAAATAGGAGACCCAAATGAGGATGACTTCCCTGTTTGGACTACTTCTAATGATGAGAGATTTTCTTCTAACTCAACATGGCATTTTATTAGATTCAAGAAACAGAAGAATATTTTCATAAACAAAATCTGGCATAATTCTCTCCCCTTTAAAATGTCTTTTATATCTTGGAGAATTTTTAGAAACAGACTGCCACTTGATGATGTTATTTGTAGACTTGGTACTAACATTATTTCCAGATGTTCTTGTTGCTCTTCTACGCAGGTAGAAACAGTACAACATGTCTTTAATAGTAGTGAAGCTGACAACTTCATAGGAAATAACATAGGAAATGCATTTAGAATCAAACATCAACAGGAGCCTATTATTGCTACCTTTAAAATATGGTGGGAAACAACTGCCAACAATAAAATGCACAAACAAATGCTTCAGATAGCTCCCACAATCATATGCTGGGAACTTTGGAAACAAAGAAATGCATGCAGATATGGAAAACAGAAGAAGTTTCAGCTGAATTCTATGAGACACCAAATCACATGGATATTGAAAGCAGCTATCTCCAACATGGTACCTCGTGACTACACTCAGATGTAATGGCCCTATTATGCGATAAGATCGAGAGACTCAGACCATCTCAAAAATGGATACAAGTTACATTGGAGCTCCCTCTTCCCGACACAGTCAAGGTTAATACGGATGGAAGTTTCTGCAAAAAAAGTGGTAAGGCAGGCATTGGAGGGGTGGTCAGGGACAGTCAAGGGGACTTTATTACGAATTTTTCTAGTCCTATCAGTTGTGATAATAATACCATGGTAGAGATTAAAACAGCAGAGTTTGGAGGGAAATAGTGTAGTCAAAATGGGTACACTAATTTCTCTATCGAGCTGGACTCAAAGATCATTGTGGATATGCTCACGGATGGAGATACTAACAATATCAAGATAAAAAAGGTGATAGACAGATCCTCCCTCATAATTAAACAAACTCGAGCTACGGTCAAGCATTGCTTCAGAGAAGGGACTCAGGTAGCGGATTGTCTTGCTAAATTGGCTACCACCACAAATCAGAGAAAGGTGTATCGTTCACTCCAAGAATTGTCTAGTAATGCAAAAGGATCCTTTCTCCTTGATAAATGGCAATTTCCTAGTATAAGAACAAAGTATGAGAAATCTCATTTCTTTGTCACTTAATTTTGTTCATAGGTCTTAGGAAGGAGGGTGTATATATATGAACCTCCTGTCCTTCTTTTGGGGTGATTGCATCACCGTTGTTGTATTTTATGAGGTCAGATATAGCCCCCCTCTTGCGCTTTTTTGAATACAACACAACCTAGACGGCTGTCTGGGTAACGTTATATATAAAAATAAAAAATAAGAAAAAACTGGGTGATTTTATTCATTGGGTAAAATAGCACTTTAGTCCTTAGTTATTGGTAAATTCTTGTTTTAGCTCTTGTAATATCTACTAAGCACATTTAACCTTCAATTAACAAAAATCTGTTCTTTTGATCCCTTTGCTTGTGATGTTCACAAATTTACCATGATTATTAATTTTTCTATCATTTAATTATCCATAAATAAAAAGTAATTATCAATTCAAAGACTTCATATTTGGTAAAAGGCGAATTATCGAACTGAATCAAAAGTTCAGTTACGGTTTAAGTTGATAATTTTTTTTCAATTTTCAAAATCTAGGTGATTTGAGTGATTTTTCGGTTTTTAACCCAAAAAAAGTTAGGTATATGTGTGTGTTTACGTGTTTTGCGCGTGTACCCATATTAATGAGTACATAATTTAAAAACACGTTACTATTATTTAAATAGTGTGTTTGATTTATATAAAATTACTAAATAAAAATTCTGAAAAATTCATTTAGCTAGCTCAGTAAATAAAGGAATTTTGTCTCGCCGAACTTTTCAGATGGCTTATTATGATTTATCAGGACTTATATGAGAATATCTTATAAAAATTATTATTTCTATGACCTAATTCTGAAAACAAAGAACATAAATCCTCTTATCTTGATTCTTCAAAGATTCATCAAAGAAGATATTATAGTCGAGATGTTCATCGAGTTTTTAAGTCTTTAAAAATAAATTTCACATTGTATTGGAGAAAAATTATAATTTAATTATTTTTTAATATTTAGGACCTTAAAATAAGCTAATATTTTAGTTATCAAATCTTTATTTATTTAAAATCATTAAGATTTTGTCACGACTCAAAATTCGTTAATGATCGTGATGACGCCGTACACCACTGTCAGACAAGCCAATACCAAGAAGTTGCTCAAATTCTCATTTTAGTAGTTTTGAAACATTTCTTTTCATTACATAAAATAGAAAATAAGGAACTTCCACTGAGTAAACAAAATGTGTCTTTAACAAACTCAAACAACGAATAAATCCCATAATCATCCCAGAACCCGGTGTCACAAGTGCATGACCAATTTCTAAGAATTTAAAATGTCATACAATAATCTGTCTGGAATACAATTGGGCAGTAGAGAAAGTACAATACAATATTATGAAGGAGACTCTGCTAGCTACGGTTGTCTCGAGAGGTGAATCTCACCTAAGTCACCGTATCACCACGCCGCTTCGCCAAACTGGGCCACTAGACATATATGTACCTGTGCAACAAAATGCAAAACAAGTATAGTATGAGTACAAAAACAACGTGTACCCAGTAAGTATCCAGCCTAACCTCAAAGAGGTAGTGACGAGGGGTCGACTTCGACACTTACTAGTGGTCTAATAATATCAGGTACGGTAAAGAAATGAATAAATATGAAACATAGTAAATATATGCAACAAACAAGTATAAATTACGTGGTACAATTCCCTTCTTTACAATTTACTCAGCTCTCAACTAGAAAGTTCCCTCTGTAACCGGAGCATATACATAGATACAATGAATTTCATCAAAGAGGTTGTCATAATTCAAATAAGCGGAAAACCCTCAGATACACTGGCTTCTAGACAAATATTACGCACAATTCCATGAGGATAATTTCTATATAGGAAATGCAGAGGCGTACGGCCCGATCCAGCATAAAAGTAAATTGTGCACTGCCAGAGGGTTGAATGACGCAAACCATAGATGCATCTAGTAACCTGCCGAGGCGAACGGCCCACTCCCATGAGAGTGTGGTACATAAATCCTGCCGAGACGAACGACTCGATCCCATAAGAGTAGTAGAAGGAAATACCCCGCTCGTGAAACATATATGCGACGCGGTTACACATATATTTCTTAAGCTATTATAGTATTCCTCAATTCCTTTCGAAATTATGAAGTTCAAACGAAACCTTTTAAATCTTAAATTCTTAAATTTCAACTCCTCTCAAAATATTTAATAAGCGAACTCAATCTCGCTCCCTCTCAAGGAAAACAATAAATATAAATCAATAACAATATCAACAAGGCATGATGTAAGCCTAAAACTATGCGGACATAGGTATAGCTAGTAGCTACGTACGGACTCTCGTCACTTCGTAGGTACGTAGCCCCCACAAATAGAAACACATAATAATTTAGTTTACCTATATGGTTAATTCCCTCTTACAAGGTTAGAAAGGAGACTTACCTCGCTCCGAAGTTCCATAGCCGGCTTCCAAGCCTTTCCAACAACTCTAACCGATGCAAAACGCTCCAAAAGTAGCCAATAAATGTGCAAAGCCATAAAAACACACTCTAATACTCACGACAATTCAATTTAAACAATTTCTCAACTCTGCTCGAAAAGTCGATAAAATCACCATCAGGCACACGTGTTCTGATTCCGAAATTTCCGAAGATAAAAATTACCCATAATATTACGAACTCAAATATATATTTTATTCCTAATTCCATGTCCAAATTCGTGGTTAAAAATTCAAAATACCAAATTCTAGGTCTTCTACCAAAACCCCACAATTTATACTAATTTTCATGCCCGAAATCCCACCTTCAGGCCGTGATGGTGTCTAACATTGAACTCGCTAGACAAGCGAACGTTACTAGTTATTCTTTGTTGTTTAGCATATTTAAAAGTGACATGTAAGAACAAATGGATATGAGAAAGCGGAAGGTAAGAAATTCAACATCTTAAATAATAATTCTTACAAAAATTTCCTTAAACATACCCCAAGACTGGTGTCACAAATTCACGAACAGTCTAAGATTTTTGCTAAAAAAAAAGTCTGAACAAAACAATACAACTGTCTCGGAAGTACAAGAGAAGACAGAAATAAAAAGGAATGAGAGAGGAGGTGACGCCAAGGCCTGCAGACGCCTTCAGGACTACCTCAGTGTCGCCTGTGGACTGAATGAAACTCCCTCGATCACTGTCCACCGGGTCCGGTACCGTAATCTGCACAACATAAAGAAGTGCAGGTGTAGCATCAGTACAACCGACTCCATGTACTGAGTAAGTGCTGAACCTAACCTCCGCGAAGTAGTGACGAGGCTAGGACACGACAAATAATAAACACCTGTGCAATTCAATAATATATAATAGAAATAACGGCATGAAGTAAACAGTTAAGTACAAATACGGGAAGAACATGCCAGGGTACAAAGGGGAAAAACACTTATTGAGTAACAGAACATGGCAACCGTCTAGTATCAGAATAACAACAGAGAACAAACAAGTGCACGACATCACCCTTCGTGCTTTACTCTCATTCTCACCAAAACAAGTGCACGACATCACCCTTCGTGCTTTTACCTCACAATATCATGGCACAACATTATCCTTTGTGCATTATCTCTAATATCATGGCACGTCATCACCCTTCGTGCTTTTAAAATCACAATATCGGCACGGCATTGACCTTCGTGCTTTTAAATATAAATCATGGCACGGCATCACCCTTCGTGCTTTACACTCTTCCTCACCCAACAATAACCAGAACAACAATTAGGCAAGGAAGAACCACAATACAAACCATAATTTACAACATCCCATCAAGGGAACAATAACAGAAATATCACCGTCCCGACAAGGGAACAATAACAGAAATATCACCATCCCGACAAGGGACTCAGATATAACCAATCTCACTAAATGTATAACATAACCAAAATAATCCTCAACCAAACAACTAATCAACAGTGTTCACAACCCAGTATTTCCAACAAGTGAATAATATGCAAAATAGAAGCTACTTCATGATATAGTGGATATCGAAGAAAAACACATATACCATAAGATATGACTCACGGGCATGCTTGACAACAAGGTATAGGTACTCGTCACCTCACCTATACATTGAACATGATAATAACACGTAGTACATATGACTCAACACCTATTCCCTCAAGCTAGGGTTATGCCAAATACTTACCTCGATTCGAAGAATCCAATCAAGCCTCTAGCACTGCTTTCCCTCTCGAATCCAACTACGAAATGATAGTATCTAGACATAATCGACTCAACAATATCAATAATGACTCAACAATTCAATCCCAAAGCCTAAATATACATTTCCCATCATTCTTCCAAAAATACCAAAATTCGACCCCGGGCCCGCTTGGTCCAAACACGATGTTCGGACCAAAACCCGATCACCCATTCCCCCACGAACCCGAATATACAATTTGTTTTGAAATCCAAACCCTAAACGAGGTTGAACTCCCCAAAATTCCAAAAGCCCTAACTCTACCCAAAACCCCCAATTTCTACCTTTTAGCCCATGATTTTAGGCCTAGAATCTGATAATAGTGGATGATGATGAAAGAAAACAGAGTTAATAACACTTACCTATGAAGTTATGGAGGAAAGGTCTCCCAAGAATCGCCCAAGAACAGTGGAGAAGAAGAAGTTTGGAAAAAAAAAATGGGTTTAATCCCATAACTATTCTGTTTTTGAACCTTAAAAATCACTGCGCGAATTTACTCTACGCGATCGCGGAAAGGGAGTCGCGATCGTGGAGAGTACTGGTTTCAGACTTACGCAATCACGAATAAGGAATTGCGATCGCAGAGAACCAGAACGTGGACCCACGCGATCGTGAACGAAAGTTTGCGTTCACATAGAACAAATTGCTGCCCAGCCCCCAACCCCACAAGAGACTTACGCAATCGCAGACATAGGGGTGCGATCGCGTAGAGATAAACCCTAAGGCTCCGCGTTCGCACTCGGCTCTTTGCGATCGCACAGAGAAAATTGACCCCCTTCCCAAAATGCAGCGATCGCGTGCAACACACCGCGATCGCGGAGAAGAAATGACTGGACACCAGATACAGCCTAAAACACCAGATTTTCCAACTTTTTTGCACCCCGACACCTACCCGGAACTCACCCGAGCCCTCGGGGCTCAAAACAAAATATACACACGACTTCAAAATTATCCTACGAACTTATTCGAGTAATCAAACCACTAAAATAACATCAAAACAATGATTCAAACTCAAAAATCCATAGAATTTTCTCAAACTTCATAAACTTCTAAATTCTCCAATTTTGATCCGAAACACGTCCAACCAAGTACGTTTCTTTCCAAATTTTACAAATAACTCATATAACACATATTGAACCTGTTTCGGGCTCCGGAACCATAATACGGTCTCGGTAACACAGATTTCACATCAAAGTTCATTTTAAAAAGTCTTTCTTATTTTCAGAAAACAACTTTCTTTAAAAATTCATTTCTCGGGCTTGGGACCTCTAAATTCGATTCCGGGCATACGCCCAGGTCCCATATTTTCCTACGGACCCTCGGGGACTGTCAAATCTAGGTCCAGGTCTGGTTCAGGGTCCGTTTACCAAAAATATTGACCAAAATCAACTTTATTCCATTAATCATCATAAATTCAGCTGTTCAACACATTTCCACATATAGACTTCCCGGCTACGCGCTCGGTCTATGCACGCACATCGAGGTGAGATTAACGGAGGCTTTCGGGGCCTCGAAACACAGTTTTTACTAAATTACACAAGATGACCTTTTGGGTCATCACAATAATCATGTATATAACTTAATACTTGCGGGAATTACTTACCTCATAATAGATGATGAAATATCCTCTCTTCAAAGGCTCCAAAATCGCTCAACCAAAGTGTAAATGGGTGAAAAATGGCCGAATCCCGTCTTTAAAATAAACACAGTGCTCAGTGATTCTTCGCACCTGCGGTCACTTGACCGCTTCTGCGGTTCCGCAGGTGCGGGAAAACGTGCCGCTTCTGTGGTTGTTGGTTGATTTCCCATGCACATGCAAGTGTACGTGGTCGACAAGTAATACAGGATTTTAAGTCCAGATATCGTACCCACAAGGACTTGTGTAAACTACTTGCTAAATCACTCTAATCGTTATTTAACCAAGCCAAGATAAAATCAGGGATATACTATTCTATACTAAAATTCTATGAAATAACTAATTATCAAGTGACAAGAATTATTGTGATGTATTCAGTAGAGACAAATATTCCAGGGTTGTGATCTATTCACCACTCGTATTGCATTCTAGTTAACTCTCCCTTTCATATAATTTACTCATGGTTGCTAATTAATCGATAAACGCTCTCATAGCCTTCTCCCGAAGCACTACTCGCCTATTCTCAATAGATTAACGCCTATATTCCTATGA
>ML407019.1:61294-99697 GCA_005239525.1 Nicotiana knightiana | reverse complement strand
TTTTTTTTTTTTTTTTTTTTTAAGATCAAAAACTTCATGTGCCAAAGTTTAAATTATATTGGTACCAAACAAGTCACATGTTGGCTTATGGACACAAGATTACATCCCAAAAATTAATTTATTCACGACTAGCTACAAAACTAACTAAAAAAAAAATATTTACTTTCTTAAAAATAGAGAAAAACTAAACAAGACTAATCCCTTAAGAAGGTTGTCACGCCATCCATCATAGGGAAAAGTCACCCAGTTCAACACAAATAATTTCCTTGGAAAAGAACCGCGATAGAAAGAAAAACCAAGGAGTTGCATTAATACTACTATGAACAAAATAAATAAAAACAACTAAGAACCAAAATAAAAGCCAACACAAAAATGCCTACAAAATATTACTAATAAACTAAAAATGTCAACCAATCCACACAAGTTCACAAGAAAAAAAATATATATATCATGCTCCGCGTAATGCTCTACAACATAGATCAAATATTGAGCCACCCCCAGCCTAAAGTATTGCAGTGTCCCCAATGCAACTAATCAAAACAAGGTAAAATGAAGGAGGTGCTCCCTGAAACTGCATCACTCGGAGCTGGAGGTGGTGGGAAATCTGAGCTATCCTCATCATCATCATCCTCAGAATCCTATGAGCCACAGAATGAACTCAGCTTGTGCATCATCCTCGACAGAAACTTTCTTTTCTTCTTTTCATGCTCCTTGAATTTCATTTGTCGCCTTTCAAGTTTTCCTTGTCTCCGGATCGTGTCCTCTAATCTGTTCTTAATTTCTTTTTGTTCCAGCACTACATCATCCAAGGTCTGTGGCTTCTTACTAGACCCAATCGAAGTTCCCTCACCAGATGGACCAGAGGAAAGTCCCGCGACAAGCTGTCGAATATGAGCATCTACACCATAGATCTGATGGGAAATGTGGTGCATAGTGAGGGGTCCATAAGAAAGTGGAATCATGGGGTCATGTGATCGTGCAGTAGATGTGGAGGCACCACCGGATCCCTCAGCGGACTCATCAAACTGCCCAAATTAAGGAGATAGCATATCAATCCTTCTCTTCTTCTTCTTGCCAGTTGGCCCTTTTTTCGAAGCAATGGATAGATGGCTACGACAGGGTCCTTCTCAATATCAGTCGGGCTCAGTAGCACCTCATCATCATAGCATAACTGAATGATCAATGAGGGAAAGAATAGGCTTCTAGACCTTCCATTGCATGCTTCCTCAATTTCACTGACAATGTGCTAGCCCACGTTCACTGGCAAGCCATCCATAATGTCAGCAATCATCAATTCCTTCTCAGGCGTCACTTCAGTCTCATGTCTAGCTGGCACAATCCTAGCACAGATAATGGATAGCCAAATCCTGGCTTCCGCATTGAATTCATGAGAATCAACCCTTTTATGTATTCTTTCCCAAGTCGGTTGCACCCCATCATAAAGTTTCTCCACCAACCATTGTGATCCTCTCTCTCTCTTCCTCTGGCTCTGTATATCTCATTGTCAGCATTGGGAAGCCCGTAGTGTGCATTTACTACCTCAGGGCCAAAGTCGACCCGCTTTCCCCTGACAAAAGTGAATAGATCCCCCTGGAAATCAGTCTTCACGGCGTTGTCATAATACTAACGAACTATTGTGTAGTTCGCTTTGATTGGTTCAGGAGCAAAGCATATCCATCCACTGTCAGTCAGTCTCCAGAAAAACTTCGGCATCTTAGCATCAAGGTTGTCTAGATGGATGCCTCTTTCTTTGATAATGCTCTTTGACATGAGCTTGTCATAATTCCTTTCACACTCAGCTGCCGTGAATCTCGTCACATCAAAATACTCTTCTTCCATAGCTGGGGGAACATATTCTTGCACGTTTTGCGCATTTTCAACATTTTCCAAGGCCATTTTATACACAAAGTACCTACAAATGGAGACCGAATGTTAAACGCATGAACGAGTACTTTATACACTTTATTATGATGTATCTAGGCCAAGGAAAAGAACCGCGAAGCAACAACACAAAGACTTGCTGAGCTACTGTTTTGCTGCCAGATTTTTAAGGCAGTGTGTTCGCGCTCATACCACTGCGATCACATAGGGCATTTTTTCTTGTTCACAGTGCTGATAATGTGCGATCGAGTAGTGTTTGATGCGATCGCATAAGGAAATTTTTCACCTTGCAATTTTTAAAACAGTGCGATCGCGCTCAGGGAATTGCGATCACATAGCTTCTTTTTTTGCCTAGTCATTTCTTTCTCTTGGGCATTTCCCCAAACACATTAGGGGCAACAGTTTTGCACACACGCTTTTAAGGAATTTAAGCACAGATTTAGCCCCCAAATTTGTTCAAGAAGTACAAGAAATTTACTTAACCAACCTCACCCAGCAAGAAATGCACACAATCAAACACAAGAATCAAAACAAAAACTCTATATTAAAAATGATAAACAGTGGAGGTGAAGAAAAAAGAAAAATGGGTGTTGATTGACACTAGTACCACACAAAATTAAATTTTTGAGGGAGGATTAGAGTGATGAAATACATACCTTTGATATTGAACTTGATTAGTTGTGTGAAGTTGAAGAGAGAACACATTTTTATGATTTTTGAGGGCCAAGGGGTGAGAATTTTCGGTTTTGGGCAGAAGATTGAGTGAAAGGGTCGTTTCCAGTGTTATATTATTTTTCACCTACCTGGAGGAATGCGATCGCGTGAGTAAATTGCGATCTCATAGTGCAAAATGTCCTGAAAATTTGTGATGGCTTTGGCAGTTATGCCATCGCATAGTGTAACTGCTACCTACTGAAATGCGATCGCATTGTTTGTGCGGCGATCACATAGTGCAATAGTGTGTTGCACTGCAATTTTGCACCAACTACTGGGTTTGGCTTCCCGGTCACCCCGACCTACTCAAATCAACTCCAAAAATTTTAAAACTTGGAAAATTGGTTAGAAACAATATAATAAGCTATTCTAAAAAGGAAAATTTCAAAAATGACCAAAATTTTTGTAAACGATGAGTTGCCTCCCACCAAGCGCCGCATTTAACGTCGTGGATGATATGAATTGAGAACCTAGATTCGAATCAATCTTTTGACCACGAGCGATGGGGGGTGGTAAGTAGATGATCAAGCCAATCCTTAAATTCTTCATTTTGCACTTCTTGGCTTTCATGTGAGGAATGTCATTTTGCCCTATTGTTCTTTCAAATTGTAAAATATAGGGCCTTAGCCTTTCCTCCTCGCAATTATTCATTGACTCGTGTAGTTCAACTCCCATCTCACCACACAATTCCAATGTTGAAAAATATTTGGAATGTGACTTCAAGCCTTCAACATGCAATTTTTCCCGTATTTTGATATCCTTTTTTACCCCCGGATTAGAGTCAATTTCAACCAAATTTTCATTTACACCGGTTGACTCTAATCCCACATTTTTCTTGGCATAAATAATACTCTTGGAGTCGGTTGGCGGATGTTCAAGTCTTGATTCCTCAAAGTAAAGCTCATTTCTTCCTCGGAATTGGACTCTTCTTGGCTTCCTTTCACACTTTCAAATTGAGAGGCATAATGAGCCTCCATTAATGATTTCATTTGATCCTCCAAAGTGCGGATATGCTCATAATTTTGAGTCACATCATATTTCAATTCCTCGAGTGCAAAGTTGTGCTTCTCCTCATTTCAAGAATGGCCTCCAACATGGGCATCATCCTCTCATTTTGAGCATTTGAGAGTTCTTCTTGTTTTTGATCAAGTGTCAAGGAAGGATTTTCAACTTCAACCTCCAAGGAAGGATCTTGGCTATCACTCACCTCCAAGGTTTTTTGAACCCTTAAAGCTTCAATCATTTCATCCATTTGTGAGTGCAACCTTTCAAGTGCCAATTCATTTTGGAGACTATTCTCCAAAATTTCCTCCAAGGCATTTTGCTCTTTGTTTCCTTCTTCAAGTAAGCACTCCAACATGAGCTTGAACTCTCCATTTCGGCCATGCTCCATTTCTTTCACTTCCTCATCCCTAAAATTTTCATCACAAAAAGTAGAATCATAATAGTGGGGGATCGGGGAAGGGACGAACAAATACACACAATCCACCCTCGGGAGAATTTAAATAATTTTTCCACGAGTGTGGTCCTCCACAATAAGGACAAGGGTCATTAAAGTATGAACAACTACCATCCGACCAATCTTCATTGTATGATGCCACTTTTTTAAATCAAAAATTAAGAAACTAAACAAGTACAAATAAGAAAAATTAGACCAAGGTAAGAAAAATAATTACACAAATATTCACAAGTTTGGACCAAAGCACTTAGGCTTATTTCTATAACAACCTAAATTACGCTGATTGTTCCCCGACAATGGCGCCAAAATTTGATACGCTCAAATTACACCTTAAAATAGTGTAAGCAGTCGATTGTCAAATCTAATAACCTAACTAGGTTGGGGTCGAATCCCACAGAGAACAATATGTAGGCTATTAGGAAAGTAAGAGAATTATCACTTATCGCGCAATGCCAAACACTTAGATTTTGGTTGTAAAAATGTTTATATCTAAATGCAAAAATATAAACTAACTTAGAAAGCAAGTAAAATGATCAAAGGCTACAAGTATGAATGTATCGGGAATTACACTCAAGTAATGATCCAATGTATTTCACGATTTTATAAATATGAGTGAGTTTATATTAATTAGCCATGGATAATAATTCTTAATTAGCTTTTTCCAACGACTAACAAGACTTCCTAATTGAATTATTCCTAACCCAATTAAGAGATTAAGCACACCCGGATATGGCTACAAGTCATTTAATCCTATTCCTAGGTAGAATCTATAAAATGAGAGTTAAGACCTCAAGTTCTTGTTAATTAATCTTTCCCAACCCCAAATTATCTTTTCCAAAATTAATTCAGAGTTAATAGGCGAGTCATAGGGTTAGATAATCCTTTGGAAACATTAAAGAACAAGAATAATTAAAGAAACAATAACTTACTTCATAAAAGATGAAAAATCATTCAATACATAAGCACAACAAGGTATTTAATCCATACTTTAAACATGAATATTTCCATAAACAAGAATTAGTATTGGAAATAAATACTACACACTTAAATATTCAATACAAAGCAAGGAAGAAGACCTAGCCCAGCTTTCTTTCCGAGCCATCAATAACTGTCGGCTTTCAACGGGTCCGGCTATCCTTTCACCGGTCGTCTTATTCGACCGAGTTCTAGCTAGAAAGATGTAGATTACACACCGGAGGTTGGCTCCTCTATATTCGAAATATGCCTCTCTAGGAGCATTACGATATGCAGCTCAAATGGTCCCTTATGAAGTCTCTATTGGTCTTATTCAGAAATAAATAAATAAACATAAATGGGTAAGAAATCGTTAACCACAAGCTTGAAATCTTCAAAACCCAAGTGTGTGTGCAAACCCTAGGTTCCAAAAATGTTCTCTCTTGTCTTCAAGACTCAAAAAATGCTAAAACAATGCCAAAGATACTCAAAATATCTACTAGGTCGTGTATAAAAATTGTTTGGGGGGATAAAAACGTGAAATGCCAAAACTGCCCAGCACCTGACCAGAAAGTACACTGCGCATTCGCCGCTGAAGATATGCGATCACAGAGAATGAATTCCCTAAGGTATGTGATCGCATAAGCTGCCCTGCGTTCGCACAATATGTTGACCTGCTGCTGATTGAACTTTGCCTTATGTGTTCGCATGTGTTCATATGCGTTCGCACTATTTCATAGGCTTAAGCTTATGCGATTGCATTAAGAATTATGCGATCGCACAGTGTAAAAACTGGTCAGATTTTATTTTTCCATTTTAGCTCCTTTTTGACTTGTTTTCACGCGGTTTCTTCACAATCATTCCTAAATCACTTGACACCTGAAATATGCTAGTAAACGTCAATAAATGTCTTAGTTCCTAAACAAAATTATACAAAAGATTAAGTATTAAGAGGAGATAAGTTGGTAAAATACCAACTTATCAAGTATTGCAGAACATGGGGATAAGTTGAAAGCAACATGGGTGGTTTATATGAGCTGTGAAGTTTAACATTGTGGACTATCAGATATTGTGACCTGTGACTTCATGCCAGGTGGGGAAGTCCACTGTCAAGGAATAGATTGCGAAATCATGTGTTATATCGGTGTTGGCCCAGAATGTATAAGGCCTGAGATTTTGCAAGAGATAAAGCTGGGACTTGCGGTATGTCCGCCTCTTTAATAACCCTATACCTCAATACCAAAGGAGTTATATAAACAATTTTAAATCTACGGAAGGTCTACTCAGCGTGGAAGTCACGATTGCGGATTTTGGGGTGCTTAGAGGGAGTGCAGTGGTTGACGAGCTTCTAGACTATAAGGTTCGTGCCAAGATTTATCTATATAGAGCTCTACTTTTGTGATCATTGTGCATCAATAGGGATGAGAGTTACCCTAAAGAATGAAGAAGATTATATGAATAAATGGGGTAGCTCAGCAGTGTTGAGACAACATAGTAAAAGAAGAAATTGGTCGTCCAGTGTTTGTGGCAAGCCTACAAAGAGGACGACCAGTCATTGCAACATCAACTACTTGGATCAGTTCTCTCAAATGCTATTGATAGAATTTGTTTCTAAGACTCATTTAAGGATTCACTTATAATCATCAAATTTTGTACGACTCGGGGCAGATTGATATTTTATTTCGGCTAGTGGTAGAAATTGTCTTAGACTTGGGAGATTCATATTTAATCAGAGAAATAAGGTTATGTGCCCCATTGCAGTTACAACTCAACTTACATGACCAGCTAGGGGAAAGAGGTTGGAATGTCGAAGGTGGAGGTCAGATTCCTAGAGGTGGAGGCCCAGCCTGTAATATATTTTCTATGGTATGGCTGAGGTCGCTACACTAGATGGTGTCATTACAAGTACACTTTAGTTATTATAAAGTAACAATTTCCTTAACTTGATTTGGTTGTGAGTATCTAAGAAAGTCCTCCTAATATGCTCCACTCTCGGGTGAGCCTCGTAACTCTGAAATCTAATTATGGGAATACTTGTATTGGGAGATTCTATGGAGATAGTTATGTCTATCATTACGTGTTGTAATTTGTTTAACGAAAAATTTTAAAAGAAGAAAATGGAATGTTTCGATTGGCACGATGTGCATATAACTTGTGATTCAGAACTGAGGGCGAGACCCTCGCATTTTAATATGATTTGGTATGTTGAAATCGAGCTACGAGCCGCGGTGGAAGTTATATCAGGACGAGGTCATTGTGATGAAAATTCTTGTGCTTAAATTATCTCTTGTGAAATTAATAATTTGTACCATAGTACTAATAGGAGTCATGCCTATTAGGTTTATTTGAAAATTTTTGTATAAAATTTATCTGTGCATAATTTGCCAAATCTGTGTTGTAATTATTGAGCTTTAACTCGCAAGGTAGGTGCCCGCCCATATGGCGTTAAATGAAACACGTTAATTCAGTTAGATAATTATGAGTCCTCCATGCGTCGCATCTCGTTGTCAGTATTGTGAAGGTTCGAAAGAAGATTATTGTTAACGAGAAGTTATTTGATGATTCTGCTATTGATTAAGTGCAACTATTAAGATCATATTGAACCAAAAAGGGTGTTCCATTTAAATGGTCGGATGATTGTGAGGTGAGCTTCCATAGCTCAAGACAGCCTTGACTTCAGCACCGGTATTGGTGTTACCATCAGGTTCAAGATCCTTCACAGTATACTGTGATGCTTCCCATGTTGGGTTGGGAGCGGTATTGATGCAAGAGGGCGGGGTGATAGCATATGCGTCTTGGCAGTTAAAGATTCATGAGATGAATTATCCTGTCCATGACTTAGAGTGTGAAGACATTGTTCATGCACCTAAAATATCTAGGCACTATCTTTATGGTGTTCCATGTGAGGTTTACACGGATCATTGTAGCCTCCACTACTTGTTCAAGCAAAAGGATCTTAATTTTAGGTAGAGGAGATGGTTAGAGTTGGTGAAAGACTATGATGTCACAATATCATATCATCCGTAAAAGGCCAATGTGGTGGCCGATGCATTGAGTAAGAAAGCAGTAAGTATGGGCAGCCTTGCATGTATTCAAGTTAGTGAGAGACCGTTAGCTTCAAATATTCAAACGTTGGCTAATCAGTCCGTGAGGTTGGATATTTTGCCCAGCCATGTTCTAGCTTGTATAGTTGCTCGGTCTTCCTTATTCGAGCGTATCAAACATTAGCAGGATGATTTCCCGCACTTAATGGTCCTTAGGGACACAGTTCGGCACGGTGGTTCCAAGAAGGTTACAGTTGGAGATGATATTGTTTTGAGGATGCATGTTCATATATGTGTGCCTAATGTTGATGGCCTTCGTGAGTTGATTCTTGAAGAAGTTCACATTTCTAAGTATTCTATTCACCAGGGTGCTGCCAAGATGTACCAAGACCTGTGACAGTACTACTAGTGGCGAAGGATGAAAAAGGATATTGTTGCTTATGTGGCTCGTTGTTTGAATTGCCAACAGGTGAAATACGAGCATCAGAGACCCAGTGGTTTACTTCAGCAGATAGATATTCCTGAGTGGAAATGGGAGCGTATCACTATGGACATCATTGTTGGACTCCCACGGAATCAGAGGAAGTTCGACGCCATTTGTGTTATTGTGGATAGGTTGACTAAATCATCACATTTCATTCCCGTAGAAAGTACTTATACTTCAGAGCGGTTGGCAGAGATATATGTTCGAGAGATTGTTCACCTTCACGGTGTGCCCGTCTAACATTTCTGATTGAGGTACGCAGTTTACATCGCACTTTTGGAGGGCAGTTTAGCGAGAGTTGGGTACCCGAGTTGAATTGAGCACATCATTTCATCCTCAAACGGACGGTCAGTCCGAGCGTACTATTCAGATTCTAGAGGATATGCTCCGCGCTTGTGTTATTGACTTTGGAGTTTTTTGGGATCAATTCTTGCCGTTAGTGGAGTTTGCCTACAATAATAGTTATCAGTCAAGCATTCAGATGGCTCCCTATGAGGCATTATATGGTAGACGGTGCAGATCACCAGTTGGATGGTTTGATCCGGGAGAGGCTCGGTTATTGGGTACAGACTTAGTTCAAGAGGCCTTAGATAATGTCAAGATTATACAGGATCGACTTCGTGCAGCTCAGTCTAGGAAAAAGATTTACGCCGATCGTAAGGTTCATGATGTGACATTCATGGTTAGAGAGAGAGTAATACTTCGGGTGTCTCCCATGAAGGGTGTCATGAGATTTGGGAAGAAGGGTAAGTTGAGCCCTAGGTAAGACGGGCCATTTGAGATCCTTGATAGAGTGGGGGAGGTAGCTTATGGACTTACGTTGCCTCCAGGGTTATCCTTTGTTCATCCGGTATTTCATGTATCTATGCTCCGGAAATATCATGGTGACCCGTCCCACGTGTTAGATTTCAGCTCTGTCCAATTGAAAAAAGATTTGACTTATAAGGAGGAGCCGGTAGCCATTGTAGACCAGCAGGTTTGTCAGTTGAGATCAAAGAGTTAACCTTCAGTTCAAGTGCAGTAGGGGGGTGAACCTGTTGAGGCATCTACAGCAGAGTAGATATCCGCACTTGTTTGCCAATTCTGGTAGTTTTCTATGTCCGTTCGAGGACGAACGTTTGTTTTAGAGGTGGAGATTGTGATGACCCAAAGGTTCATCTTATAAAATAAGACTCTATTCCAGGCTCATTATCTTTAAAAAGATCAATTTATTTACCTCGATTTGTGTGCGCAGTCCCGGCATGAAACCGGAAAGATTTTATGTAAAAATATGAGAATAGTAATATTTGGAATTTAAAACTTGTTTTTCGTTGACTTTGTTCATTTTTTTAGTAAACGGACCCTCAGATCTGTGTTCCGACGATCCCGGGAGGTCCGCAGTAAAATATGGGACTTGGGCATATGCCCGGATATGAGTTTCGAGATCCCTAGCCTTAGAAATCAATTTTTGAAAGAAATTATCTTGCTGGATTTTTAATGAAATAAAGAATTGTTTAAAATCATTGGTATCGGGCCCGTATTTTGGTTCCGGAGCTCGATACAGTTTTGTTACGATGTTTACATCCTATCTGTGAAATTTGGTAGGAATTGAAGTTTATTTGACGTGATTCGGACGTCCAGTTGAGAAATAGTGAACTTTTAGTGTTCTTGAGAGAAATGATGAGTTTTGAGGTTTAATTCATAGTTTTACATGTTATTTTTATGATTTGATCACACGAACAAGTCCGTATGATATTTTTAGACTTGCATGCATGTTTGGTTTGGAGCCCCGAGGGCTCGGGTGAGTTTCGGATAGGCCACGAGATATTTTACACAAAACAAATTGCAGGTTCTTGCTGTTTTCTGGTGCACAGTTATTTAATTCTTCGCGTTCGGGTTGCCTCTATCGCGAACACATAGAGTAAAGTATGCTGGGACCTTTTTGTTCTATGCGAACACACCCTCCCCTCCGCTATCGCGATGTGTTTTGGCCTGGGGGAGGGGGCTGGTCTTACACTACGCGAACGTGGCCTAGTGACCGCGAACGCGAGCGTGAAGGCTTGAGGAGCTAAAGCTCCGCGAACGCGAGCCCTGAGACGCGAAACCTCCTTTTAGAGGTGAGTGTGGTATATTCACTACCACTAGCACTTACATATTCTTCGAAGAATGAATACATATTCATAAATCAGATGTTGTCACATTCACATCATGAATGGACCATAATCATCTGTATGTGCTTTACAAAATTTCATGTCAAATACATGACAAATATTACTTTCACAGAGTGAAGAATTATTTTGAGAATCCTTATTATTCTCATTATCACAATGATGACAGTTATAATTTCATCTAATGCCACGTCCACATCCATTGATACCTTTATGGTAATAATTTTTTTTTAGACTTATCACATATTGCTATCATATTCTCTTAAGGGAATGAGAATGAAGCGAATTCAATGGGACGGGTTTTCACTTCTTTGCCCACAATCATACATGAATTTGATCATGACAAGGCATAGAAATTTTACCACTCCGGGTGGTTATAATTTCTTGCATACTCTATAAAGGTTCTAATAAAAGTTTATTGTCTTTTCTTGCTTTTAAAATCAAATTATAGAATTTAAAAGAGAAAAATAATGTAAAATACTTACTTTAACTACATAATTTAATCATGAAGGAAGTTCATGGAACAATTGACAATCATATGCTCAATCCCAAAGCTTCTATTAATTGGTTAGAGTCTCGTGATGATAACGTGTTATAAAACAATAAAAGAAGAAGATGAATACTGCAGAGAAAAGTATAGAGGGAGAATTCTTATTGATTTGGGATGAATTATAATAGAATAAGACCCTTTATTTATAGGGAAAGAGTGACTTAGCCACCAAGTAAAATCCCAAAAATCTCTCTAAAATATAGATATTCACCTAAAATAAAATTCTATTTATAATAGTTTAAACATTTATACAGCATATATTAATTAGTCAAAATACCTTAACACCCCCCTAAAATTGACACGAATTATTAGTTACAGCCTTAAACTATTCGTGGCCTTAATTAACCCCCTCAACTTGGCCTTTTGAGAGCCATTACCTCCCCCTGGACGCTGATGTGGCAAAGAATGTGGGTGCACTCACCTGCCTCCTGGATTTTTCTGTATATGTGGCATTTTCTTAAAAATAAAATATATTTTAACCTTTTTAAGTATGTTACTTTTTTGGATAATAGTCAAGGCATCTAAATAGTCAAGGCATCTAAAAAGTTATAAAAAAATACACATGACTCTTTGTTTCTTCTTACATCAGGCACGTCGAATTGGATTATGAAAACTCCGATTCAATTTTTCGATTATGAAATACCAAACCAAATAATCTCTGTTTGGTTTGTTTTCTTAGAGATTTCAAATTAATTGGCTTAGTTATTTTAAAATTTTGGTTTAAACCTATAGACATCGTGTGTCAAGAAATAATGAACCTCTAAATAAAGTATTTATATCAAATTACCTAATTACCTCATTCCCATTATATTCATCTGAAAATTTGATAATTGTAAGTACTAATGTAAATCCTTTATATGACAAAAGGATTACAAGAGAAAAGTCACACCTTGGGATCGCCAACCTAGTTTTTGCTTTAATTGCTTATTTCATGTAGTCTAACGTTACTTAATTATTGCTATAATCTGAGAAACTTTGATTGAATGCATAGGGTGAGAAGCCAGGGCAGACTCAACGACTTTGACTCCGAACCTAAGAGAAAATTTCAAAGGAGGTTGAGGGAAGAAAGGGATACAAATAATCTTCAGGCACTCGCTCAATTTCATGTGAACATGGCAGAGGAGAAACACATGGTTGTTTAGGAGGTGGCGATGCCCTGCATTGCTAATGTCACCTCCAGCATCGTGAAGCCCATAATCACTGGGAACTTTGAGCTGAAACAGAGCATGATCAAGTTACTTCATGCAAATGGGCAGTTTATGGGTCTTCCACACGAGGATCTACAACAACATATCCTGAACTTCGTGGAGATTAGTGATATCACTAACGGGGTCATGCTAGACTATGTGAGGCTCACACTTTATCCATTCTCTCTGTTGGGCGAAGCAAAGCGATGGCTGAAGGCAGAACCAACTAATTCTATTACATCATGGAATGATTTGGCAAGGAAATTTCTGGCAAGGTTCTTCCCTTCAGGAAAAACTTCAAAGATCAGAAGTGAGATAGTTGCCTTCAAACAGAAAGCAGGAGAGTCTTTATATTCAGCTTGGGAGAGGTTCAAGGGGATACTCAGAGACTGTCCTCATCACAATCGGACGAATGAAGTGTTAGCTCACACTTTCATAGAAGGGTTCCATCCTGAAACAAAAATTATTGTAGATGCTGCAGCTGGAGATCAAGTGTTGGAGAAGATCTTTGACGAAATATATGCATTATTGAACAAGTTCTTCATAAGAAATCCGGATTGGCAAGGATAAATGGGAAAAAACACGGTACTAAAATCTGTAGGGGTTCTCGTATTAGAAGTTGTCTCGACATTATCAGCGCAGATTTCCACATTGACCAACTAAGTCAATCAGATGACCTTGGTTATTAACAAGCAACAAGACCAACCAGTGCAACAGGTTCAGGTGTTTTGTGAAGTATGTGGAGAGGGTCACACAAGCAACATATGTCCAATTAATCCAGAGTCTGTCTACCTTGTAGATAATGCAAATAGGGGTCAGACAAACCAATATGGGAACACTTGCAATCCCAAATCGAGGAACCACCCAAACTTCTCTTGGGGTGGAAAGCAAGGTACTCAGAATCAATACCGGCCTCAAGAACCTCAAAAATAGTATAGACCACCTCAGGCTGAACAACAAGAGAGTCCAACAAATCACCTTGAGGAAATGATGAAAAAATGATGGTTGAACAACAAGCCCTCACTCAGAAATTTATAGCTGATCAGCAAATCCAAGCCGCAGCAATGAGAAATTTGGAGCGCTAAGTGGGAGAACTTGCCAGTACCCAAAATACTAGACCAGTTGGAGCTCTTCCAAGTGACACTGAAGCCAATCCTAAGGCATCCATTAATGTCGTGTCCTTGAGGAATGGGATAAAATTAGAAGAAGCCCAATCGAAAAAGAGAAAATAAGTGATTTTTAATGAGAGGTCGTCCACTATAGAGTCAACATCAGACAAATCAAAGGAATCAGAGAAGCCAGCTGAAGAGGCGGTGGCTGAGCAACCCCCACTATTGGTTGCAAGTCCACCCCTCCATTCCCTCAAAGGTTGCAGAAAGTGAAGGATAATGTCATGTATAAAAAGTTCCTTCATATCTTGAAGCAGGTGCAAATTAACATTCCATTGGTAGACATCATGCAAGAAGTTTCCAAATATGCTAAATACATCAAGGGCATAGTGGCAAATAAAATGAGGCTAACTGAATTCGATACAATGGCACTCACTGAGGAATGTAGCTCAAGAATTCAAAGCAAGCTACCTCAGAAATTAAAGGATCTGGGTAGTTTCACTATCCAAATCTCGATTGGTAAGCATGCAGTCGAGCGAGCTTTATGTGATCTTGGAGTGAGCATCAATCTGATGCCACAATCTGTGTTCAGACAGTTGGGGTTGGGTGAGCCATGCCCAACAATGGTAATCTTACAGTTGGTTGATTGCTCCCCTGCTCATCCTGAAGGATTGATTGAAGATGTGTTAGTTTAAGTGGGCACTTTCATATTCCTTACTGATTTCATTATCTTGGACCACGAGCCTAATCAGGAAGTCCCAATGATTTTGGGGCATCCATTCTTAGCCACGGGCCGAGCTATTATTGATGTTTACGAAGGAAAGATGACGACGAGAGTAGGTGATCGAATGTAGGTATTCAATGTATATAAAGAACTTATATTACCAGCCCACTATGAAGAGTTATCCATGATTTCTGTGGTAGAAATTGATGCTACATAATTAGTGCCTTATATGAGCCATATTGATCCTCTTGAACGAGCTCTGATTGGGGATGAAGAAGATAGTGAAGATGGACTGATGGGAGAAATTGAGCAAGTACTTGATATGTCTTGCAGTTATGTTCATGGGTTCAGAAAATTTGAGGAGCTGGACAAGCCCATTACTCTGACCCCTCCTAAGCCATCTGTTGAAGAAACTCCAAGGCTAGAACTTAAGCCCCTTCCAGCGCATCTGCACTATGCTTATTTGGGAAACTTTGATACACTGTCCGTGATTATCTCATCTAGACTGACTAACACACAAGAGGAAAAATTTATCAGAGTACTTCATGAGCATAAAAAAGCTATTGGATGGACAATTGCAGACATCAAAGGAATCAGTCCATCATTTTGCATGCGTAAAATCTTCTTGGAATATGAACACCACCCTAGTGTTGAGAAACAAAGGAGGTTAAATCCCATTATGAAGGAGGTCATGAGGAAGTAATAAAATTGCTCGATGCAGGTATCATCTTTCCTATTTTTGACAGCAACTAGGTAAGCCTAGTTCAATGTGTGCCCAAAAGGGGGGGGGGGTGACTTTGATTGAGAATGAGAAGAATGAGCTAATTCCTACTCGCACTGTGACAGGGTGGAGAATCTGCATTGATCAACCCGCAAGGACAACTTCCCACTTCCATTCATTGACCAAATATTGGACAGATTAGCGAGGCATGAATATTATTGCTTTCTTGATGGTTATTCGGGATACAATCAGATTGTCATATACCTAGAGGACCAGGAGAAAACCACGTTTACTTGCCTTTATGGCACTTTCGCCTTCAAGTTTATGCCGTTTGGTCTTTGTAATGCACCAACTACTTTCCAGCAATGTATGATGGCTATTTTCACCGATATGGTGGAAGAATTTGTGGAAGTTTTTATGCATTGGTTTTTAGTCATTGGTTCATCTTATGATGTTTGTTTGAAGAATTTGAGCATGCTGTTAGCCTATTGTGAATAAACAAATCTGTTTTTGAATTGGGAGAAATGTCACTTTATGGTGCAGGAAGGCATTGTTTTGGGTCAGAGAGTGTCTAGGAGTGGCATTGAAGTTAATAAGGCAAAAGTGGAGCCGGTTGAAAAATTACCTCTACCTATTTCTGTGAAAGATGTGCGGAGTTTCTTGGGACACGCGGGTACCTATCGGCGCTTTATTAAAGATTTTCCTAAAATTGCTACTCCTTTGTATAGGTTTTTTGAAAAAGATGTAACGTTCAATTTTGATGAAGCCTGCCTGAAGGCATTTGAGGAACCCAAAAAGAAGTTGGTGATTGCGCCCATCATTGTGGCACCAGAGTGGTCCCTACCGTTTGAACTTATGTGTGATGCAAGTGACCACACTATTGAGGCAGTGCTAGGCCAGAGGAAAGACAAGGTGTTTTATTCCATCTATTATGTGAGTAAGACTCTTGATGATGCACAAATGAATTACACCACCACTGAAAAGGAGTTTTAGCTGTTGTGTGGGCCTTCGATAAATTTCGGGCATATTTGGTGGGAACGAAAGTCATAGTCCATACGATCATGCAGCAATCAGGTATCTATTTACAAAAAAAGAATCTAAGGCTAGATTGATGCGCCATATTCTATTGTTGCAGGAATGTGATATAGAAATACGAGATCGAAAGGGGACAGAGAACCAAGTAGCTGACCATCTATCAAGGCTGGAAAATCACGACCACGTGGAGGAGGGTGGCCAAATTAAAGAAGTATTTCCTGATGAGCAACTTTTTGCTATCACCTAAGGCCCTCCCCCATGGTATGCAGACTATGTGAATTATCTTATGAGTGGGGTACTTCCTCCTGAAATTGAATCTGAAGCTAGAAAGAGGTTTTTCATGATGTGAGCTTCTACATGTGAGCTTCTACTATTGGGATGAGCCATATTTGTACAAGCAATGTGTTGATCAGTTGATGAGCAGATGCATTACAGATAAGGAGGTAGAATTAATGTTGTATGATTTTCATGCATCACCTTATGGGGGCCATCATGGAGGAGATAGAACAACTGCAAAGGTATTATAATACGGTTTCTTTTGGCCAACTTTATTCAAGGATACCCATGCATTTGTTACGAAGAGTGACCAGTGCCAGAGAACATGAACAATCACAAGGAGGCATGAGATGCCTTTGAATAATATCCTGGAGGTTGAGATTTTCGATGTGTGGGGGATAGATTTTATGGGATCATTCTCATCATCTAGAGGAAACAAATACATTTTGCTAGCAGTTGACTACATGTCAAAATGGGTGGAGGAAATTGTCTTGCCGACAAATGATGCCATGGTGGCAGCTGCGTTTGTGAAAAAGAACATATTTTCTACGTTTGGGAATCCACGTGCCTTAATTAGTGATGAGGGGACTCATTTTTTCAATCGGTTGTTGAATAACATTCTAACAAAATATGGAGTCCGCCATAGAGTTGCTACAACATATCATCCTCAAACAAGTGGGCAAGCTGAAGTGTCAAATAGAGAAATAAATTAGAGAAGACGCTGAGTGTGAATAGGAAGGATTGAGCTGCAATGTTAGATGATGCCTTGTGGGCATATATAACTACATATAAAACACCAATTGGGGCGTCGCCTTATAAGCTTGTTTATGGGAAGGCATGTCACTTGTCTGTTGAACTAGAATACAAAGCGTACTGGGCTATTACAGAGCTGAACATGGACCTTCAAGCCGCGGGCGAGAAAAGACTCGTGCAGCTGAATGAATTAGATGAGTTCAGGCTGCACTCTTATGAAAATACTAAGCTATATAAAGAGAAGACTAAAAGATGGCATGACAAGCATATCAAGCCACGCCACTTCCAGCTAGGCCAACATATATTATTGTTCAATTCTAGGATAAAGTTATTTTTTCCTGGGAAATTAAAATCGAGATGGTCAGGCGCTTTTGAGGTGGAAAGAGTCACTCTTTATGGTGCAATTGAGTTGTGAGCATTAAATGGTGAAAAACAGTTCTTGGTGAATGAGCACAGAGTTAATAACTATTGGGGAGGAATAATTGATCGTGAAAAGACAAAGGTTTTACTCGCTGATGAGTAAGCGAGGCCCTACGTCGTGCCGCGACGTTAAATCAGGCACTTGTTAGGAGGCAACCCATCTTTACTGTTTTCTTTTATTTTTATTGTTGTTGTAGTATTTATTTTTGTTTTGTAGGATTATAAGAATAGGAAGCAAAGTCATTAGAAGAGTGCAAAAGCGAGTTAGATGGTGAGAACTAAGTGTGGGGTGCCACACAAAGGATCATGCCTGGGGGAAGTCTGAGTACCCGTGAGCCGCTATTTTTTGGCCTTTGGACTTTTATTGAGTTTCTTATTGTCACGACCCGATTTACCCTCCGAAAGGCATCGTGACGGCACATAGTCTCAATGACTAGGTAAGACTAATTGCAGAAAAGATACTAAATGGAAGTAATAAAATAAAGACGGAATAAAGTAAATCTACAAATGAACGCATCGCCACTTGGCGTGTACAAAATACAACTTCCCAAAAACCCGACGTAAGGAAATACATGAAAAAATCTATCTATGCCTGGAGTGAAGGTGACTCGATGAACTCTGCAGACGCGGCAGAATTACCTTTTGGTCTCTTAGAAGTTGTTGCTCGGACCCCTAGCCATGAAACGAAGTGCTGGTACCTGGATCTGCACATGGAAAACATGCGCAGGAAAGGGAATGAGTACACCACAATTGGTACCCAGTAAGTGCCAACCGTAACCCCAGTCGAGTAGTGACGAGGTCAGGCTAAGGCTCTACTGGATTTTTATAGTAAAAACGGTTTAAAATTAAATAGAGAGATATAATAAGCTAAGGCAAAACAGTAGAAACAACGAGCTAAAATAAAATAGAAATAGGGGAGCCCTCGGCTCAGCACAGCGTACTCAAGAGTAACAAATATGCAATGCAGTATAGGGGGAAAGCTCCCAGAATCTCGTCCGTAATCCCAATTTAAATATGCAATGGAGTACAGGGGGAAAGCTCCCAGAATCTCGTCCATAGTCCCAATTTAAATATGCAGTGCAGTATATGGGGAATGCTCCCGGAATCTCGCCCATAGTCCCAATTTAAATATGCAATGCAGTATCGGGCGAAAGCTCCCGGAATCTCGTCCGTAGTCCCAATTTAAATATGCAATGCAGTACGAATACCGGATAAAATTTATTTAAATAGTTCAGGAAAATCACAGGCAAAAATATGGATAAAACTACCTAAACATGGCGCACATAGTAACAACTAGGGGAAGTTTAAGTAAACAGGTATACATGCTCCTTCCTAATCTAAACTACATAGTCAATACATGAGACAGTGAAGTAGGAATGAAATGATTTATGTCATGGAGGAAAAAAGGGACTTTTAGCAACAATGGCCCGTGTACGTACTCGTCACCTCACGTACACGGCGCCCAAGCAACAATAAACCAGTATTAAAATAGCCTAAGGGGAAGTCCCCAACATAGAGTTAGGCAAGCCACTTACCTCGACTGCGCTACTCAACTAAAAACCAGGCTCTTGCCACGAGTATCCGACTCCGAATGGCCCAAATCTATTCAATTCTATTGCATAATGTAAATATCACTTTAAGGAATCAAAATAGCTAATAAGTTCGAAGCTAATACGCGAAATTAGGAAAATTGCCCAAAAAGTCCCCCGGGCCCACGTCTCGGAATAGAGTGAAAGCTACAAATTTAGAACACACATTCCCTCATGAACTCACTCGAACAAGATTCATCGAAAACCGACATCAAAATCTCATTAAATTCTCTGATTTCTATTTGGGGAAACATCTTCCCATTTTCATGATTTTTCACCCAGTTCATTGATTGTATGGAAGAAATTGCTATAGATTAATGATATACAAGTGAAATAAGGTTAGGAATTGTTACCTATGAATCTTCTCCTCAAAACCCACTCAAAATCACCTACTCCCGAGCTCCAAATCATTTTTAGAAGATATGAATTTCAAGCCCTCCAATTTGGTATAAACTGCCCAGTGATTTCGCACCTGCACCCCCTTGGACCGCATCTGCGGAAAATACATCGCAGGTGCGAAAAATCCTTAAGTGGGCTGAAACCGCACCTGTGGTCACTGGTCCGCATCTGCGGTACTCTTGCCGCACCTGTGAGCCTGGCTGACCCAGGCAAATCCACATTTGCGATGGCCTCCTCCGCACTTGCGGCTCCCCATCCGTAGGTGCGAAACACAAGCATCAGCAATGCTTCAATTGGTTTTAAGTCCAAAACTCATCCCGTTAAACATCTGAAACATCTCCGAGGCCCCCGGGACCTCAACCAAACTTGCCAACCAGTTCTAATACCTCATCCAAACTAAGTCGAGCCTTCAAAACACATCACATAACATCAGGATCACCAATTATAAATGGATTCAAGCCTAAGAACTTATGAAATTTCCAAAATCTACAACCGATGCCGAAACACTTCAAAACTAGTCCAAATGACCTCAAATTTTACACATAGGTTATAATGACACTACGGACCTACGGCCACACTCGGAATTCCATTCCGAGCCCGATATCAAAATTTCACCTATCAGCCGAAATCGCCGAAATCGCCGAAATCGCCGAAATTCTAACTTTCGTAAATTGAAGCCTAAATCTACTAGAAACCTCGAAAACATATTCTGGACTTGCTCCCAACTCCGAAATCACCCGACGGAGCTAACGGAGTCGACCGAATCCCATTCCGGGCTCGTCTTCTCACAATTCAAACTACGGTCCAATTTCTCAAGCTTAAACTCACATATAAGGACTATGTGTCCAAAAAGTCTCCGAATTTCACCACTCAACGTTCCGACAAGTCCCAAAAGCAGAAATAGACATGGGAAAAGAAGTTATTAGGGGATCGGGTGCTAACTCCCAAAACGACCTACCGGGTCATTACATTCTACCCCTTTTAAGAAAATCGTTCGTCCTCGAACGAGTATAGAGACATACATGAAGCTGTGAAAAGAAGAGGGTACTGACTGCGCATATCCTACTCGGTCTCCCAAGTCGCCTCCTCAACTGGCTGACCCCTCCACTGAACCTTTACTGACGCAATATCCTTTGACCTGAGCTTTCTGACCTGTCTATCCAATATAGCTAATGGATCCTCAACGTATGATAAATCCTTGTCCAACTGGACTGAACTGAAATCCAAAACATGAGTCGGGTCACCGTGATACTTCCGGAGCATGGAGAGATGGAATACTAGATGAACTCCTACTAGGTTGGAGGCAGGCTTAGCTCATAAGCAACCTCCCCAACACGTCGGAACACCTCAAAAGGGCCAATAAATCTCGGACTTAGCTTACCCTTCTCCCCAAACCTCATGACGCCCTTCATAGGCGATACCCGAAACAAAGCTCGACCACCAGCCATAAATTCCAAATCATGAACCTTCCGGTCCGCATAACTCTTCTGCCTAGACTGAGCTGCGCGAAGTCTCTCCTAAATCACCTTCACCTTGTCCAAGGCGTCCTGGACCAAATCTGTACCCAATAATCGGGCCTCGCCCGGTTCAAACCATCCACTGGGGACCGGCTCCATATACCATACAGAGCCTCATATGGCGCCATCTGAATGTTGCACTGGTAGTTGTTATTATAGGAAAACTCTGCAAGTGGAAAGTATCGGTCCCATGACCCTCCAAAATCCATCACACATGCACGGATCATATCCTCAAGAATCTGAATAGTGCGCTCGGACTGCCCGTCCGTCTGAGAGTGAAAGGCTGTACTCAACTCTACCCTGGTGCCTAGCTCTTACGGAACGACTCTCCAGAACCGTGAAGTGAACTGTGCACCTCTGTCTGAAATGATAGATACTGGAATACCGTGGAGGTGAACAATCTCCTTGATATAAATCTCCGCCAACCTCTCGGAGGAGTATGCAGTCAACACCGGAATGAAATGGGCTGACTTGGTCAGCTGATCCACAATCACCCAAATAGCATCAAACTTCTTCAAAGACCGAGGAAGTCCAACCACGAATACCATGGTGATCCGCTCCAACTTCCACTATGGAAGCTCAATCTGCTGAAGTAACCCTCCCGGCGTTTAATGCTCATATTTGACTTGCTGACAGTTGAGTCACTTGGCCATAAACTCCACTATATCCTTTTTCATCCTTCTCCACCAATAGTGTTGTCTCAGATCCTGGTACATCTTCGCGATACCCATATGAATGGAGTACCGCGAGCTATAGGCATCTTCAAGAATCAACTCCCAAAGCCCATCCACATTGGGCACACAGATCCGACCATGCATCCTCATCACACCGTCATCTCCTATAGTCACATCCCTGGCCTCACCTCGCCGAACCCTATCTTGAAGAACCAGAAGGTGGGGATCATCATACTGGCGCTCTCATCATTATATGCGTAGGCAATCACCCTACCGCCCTGCATCAACACCTCTTCGAGGCCAACCCTCGAAGTATCACAACAGACAGTATAGGACCCTGAACCTGTAGGCAATACCAACACTGGAGCTGTAGTCAGGGCTTTCTTGAGCTTCTGAAAGCTCTCTTCGAACTCCTCAGTCCACCTCAATGGAGTACCCTTTTGAGTCAACCTGGTCATCGGTGCTGCAATGGACGAAAATCCCACCACAAAATGGCAATAGTACCCATCCAAACCAAGGAAACTGCGGATATCCGTAGCTGAGGATGGTCTAGGCCAACTCTGCACCGCCTCCACCTTCTTCGGATCTACCTTGATCCCATCCCAAGACACTATGTGGCCCAAGAATGCCACTGAATCAAGCCAGAACTCACATTTAGAGAATTTTGCCTACAATCTCTTCTGCCTCAAAGTTTGAAGCCTAGTCCTCAAGTGCTGCTCATGATCTTCCCGTGATCGGGAATACACCAGAATGTCGTCAATAAACACAATGACGAAGGAATCAAGATAAGGCCAGAACACATTGTGCATCAAATGCATAAAAGCTGTTGGGGCATTGGTCAGCCTAAATGACATAACAAGAAACTCATAGTGGCCATATCTGGTCCTGAAGGCAGTCTTCATGATATCCGGCTCCCGAATCTTCAGCTGATGATAGCCAGAACGCAAGTCAATCTTGGAGAATACCCTGGAACCTTGTAACTGGTCGAATAAATCATCAATGCGAGGCAAATGGTACCAGTTCTTCACGGTGACCTTGTTCAACTGTCGATAATCAATACACATACGCATAGAACCATCATTTTTCTTCACAAATAATACTGAAGCGCCCCAAGGTGATACCCTGGGTCTAATGAAACTCTTATCAAGACACTTCTGTAACTGCTCCTTCAACTCCTTCAACTCAGGAGGAGCCATACGGTAAGGAGGGATATAAATGGGCTTAGTACCCGACAACAAATCAATGCCGAAATCAATATCTCTGTCCGACAGCATACCCGGAAGATCAGCTAGGAATACATCAGGAAAGTCCCTCACTGCTGGGACTGACTCAACTGGAGGGGTATCAACACTGACATCTCTCACATAGGACAAGTACGCATCACACCCCTTCTCAACCATCCGCTGAGCCTTAAAAATGAAATGACCCTACGAGGAGTATACTCTAAGGTATCTCTCCGCTCTAATCTCGGCAAGCCTGACATAGCCAACATCACGGTCTTAGCGTGACAATCAAGAATAGCATAATCGGGTGACAACCAGTCCATGACCAAGATAACATCGAAATCTACCATGTTGAGTAATAATAGATCAGCCCTGGTCTCAAAACCACTAAGAAAAATCAAACACGACCGATATACGCGGTCCACAACTAGAGAATCTCCCACACGAGTAGATACAAAAACATGAGAACTCAAAGAATCCTGAGATATCCTCATATGTGGAGCAAAATAAGAGGACACATAAGAATACGTAGAGCCTGGATCAAATAATACTAATGCATCCCTATGGCAGACAGGGACAATACCTGTGATGACTGAGTCTGAAGAGACAACCTCAAAACGGGCTGGAAGGGCATAGTATTTGGCATGGCCTCCCCCTATAGGGCGGCCTCTACCTCCCCGACCCCCACCTCGAGCTGACTGAGGAGGTGGAGTGGTAGCTCGAGCTAGAAGTATAGCCGAAGGACCCCGACGGAGCACGTGGAGGATGATAAGACTGTGGAGGTGCACCCCTCCTGGCCCTGGGGAAATCTCTAATCACGTGATGAGTGTCACCACACTCAAAACAACCCCTCGGAGGACGCTGCGGCTGGGACTGAATAGGAGCTAGCCTGCTGGGCTGGCCGTAAATAGCACCTCGAACTGGAGGCACACTGGATACTAGCGGTGCATAGTAGGACTCCTGAGGTCTAGGAGAAGCTGGAATACAGCCGACTACTAGAAGGGCTGAATGAACAGGGCGAGCCACAAAGCCCCTACCGTAACGTGTTGCTGGTGCCCGAGCTCCTGAAAAATGGCCAGTCTCTCGAGACCTTATGGCCTCTCTCTCCTCTCTGTCCCGGGCGAACATGCCCTCTACTCTCCTAGCAATACACATTGCTTGCTGGTAAGTGATATCCATCTCCAACTCTCTGGCCATACTGGTCTGAATACTAGGATGGAGCCCCTCAATGAAACGGTAAACCCACTTTTTGACTGTGGCAACCAAGGCTGGTGCATGCCGAGCTAACTCGCTGAAACGGACTGCATACTCCGACACAGTAATAGTACCCTGGCGCAACTGCTCGAACTCAGCGCGCCAAGTATCCCTGAGGCTTTGAGGGACATACTCTCGCAGAAACATCTCTAAAAACTGAGTCCAAGTGAGTGAGGCTGGCTCGTCCGGACTACTCAGCTTATAAGCCCGCCACCACTGATATGCCGCTCCCCTCAGCTGGAAACCGGTGAAAGAAACCCACTGGTCTCCACAATGCCCTTAGTGCGGAGAATATCATGACACTCATAAAGAAATCCCAGAGCGTCCTCTGAAGCTAATCCACTGAAAGTAGGTGGGTGGTACTTCTTGTACCTCCCAAGTCGGAGCTGCTGGGCCTCAGAAGCAGCTACCCTAGCATCATTCTGAACTAGAGCCACTGGGGGCATAGGAATATACTCAAGGACCTGCTCATCATGGACCCTCTTCTCAGGAGTACGGGTTGCGGGAGTCTGTGATTGTCCCCCGGCCTGGGATGTAACGGGAGCTATCGGGAGTAGTCCATCCTGAGCTAGAGTACTGAACATGCTCATGAACTGAGCTAAAGTCTCCTGTAAGGCTGGACCAGTAATAAGAACCTCCTGTGCCGGCCCTCCAGCTGGGGATGCTATAGGCTCCTCTATCGCTGATTTCACCGGTGCTCTGGCTGCACCGTGTGGTTGTCCTCTACCCCGACCCCGGCCTCTTGCGGCTCTGGCAGGGGGCTCGGGTGCCTGATCGTCGGTCCTCCTAGTACGGGTCCTCACCATATGTGGGAAAGAATAGAATTTTAGAATTTTTGATGTCGATAACTCGCAAGACAAGGAAATCAAAGAACTATGATTGTTCTTAACAGTTACATAGCCTCCCGAAGATAGATACGGACGTCTCCGTACCGATCTACAGGAATTTAATAAACTGGCTTGTGACTCCTATGAACCTAGACGCTCTGATACAACTTGTCACGACCTGATTTACCATCCGAAAGGCATCGTGACGGCACCTAGTCTCTATGACTAGGTAAGCCTAATTGCAGAAAAGATATTAAATGGAAGCAATAAAATAAAGACGGAATAAAGTAAATGAAAACATCGCCACTTGGCGCGTACAAAAGACAACTTCCCAAAAATCTAGAATATCACTTTTGTCACAAGCTCTATCTCAAAGTGCTCTATACGACGTAAGGAAATACATGAAAAATCTATCTAAGCCTGGAGTGGAAGGTGACTCGAAGAACTCTGCAGATGTGGTAAAATTACCTTTCGGTCTCCTAGAATATGCTGCTCGGACCCCTAGCCACGAAACGAAGTGATGGTACCTGGATCTGCACATGGAAAACATGCACAGGAAAGGGCATGAGTACACCAAAATTGGTACCTAGTAAATGCCAAGCCTGACCCCAGTCGAGTAGTGACGAGGTCAGGTTAAGGCTCTACTGGATTTTTATAGTAAAAAACGGTTTAAAATTGAATAGAGAGATATAATAAGCTAAGGCAAAACAGTAGAAACAATGAGCTAAAAGGAAAGAGCAATAGGGGAGCCCTCGGCACAGCACATCGTATCTCACAGTAACAAATATGCAATGCAGTACAGGGAGAAAGCTCCCGGAATCTCGTCCGTAGTCCCAATTTAAATATGCAATGCAGTACATGGGGAAAGCTCCCGGAATCTCGTCCGTAGTCCCAATTTAAATATGCAATGCAGTACAGGGGGAAAGCTCCCGGAATCTCGTGCGTAGTCCTAATTTAAATATGCAATGTAGTACGGATACCGGATATAGTTTATTTAAAGAGTTCAGGAAAATCATAGGCAAAATATGGATAAAACTACCTAAACATGGCGCACATAGTAACAACTAGGGGAAGTTCAAGTAAACGTGTAGACATGCTCCTTCCTAATCTAAACTACAGAGTCAATACATGAGATAGTGAAATAGGAATGAAATGATTTATGCCATGGAGGGAAAAATGGAGTTTTAGAAACGATGGCCTGTGTACGTACTCGTCACCACACGTACACAACAACCAAACAAAAAAAAACCAATATTAAAATAGCCTAAGGGGAAGTCCCCAACACAGAGTTAGGCAAGCCACTTACCTCGACTGCGCTACTCAACTTAAAACCACGCTTTTGCCACGAGTATCCGACTCCGAATGTCCCAAATCTATTCAATTTGATTGCATAATGTAAATATCACTTTAAGGAATCAAAATAGCTAATAAGTTCGAAGCTAATACGCGAAATTAGGAAAATTGCCCAAAAAGTCCCCCGGGCCCACGTCTCGGAATCGAGTGAAAGCTACAAATTTAGAACACACATTCCCTCATGAACTCACTCGAACAAGAGTCATCGAAAACCGACATCAAAATCTCATTAAATTCTCTGATTTCTATTTGGGGAAACATCTTCCCATTTTCATGATTTTTCACCCAGTTCATTGATTGCATGGAAGAAATTGCTATAGATGAATGATATACAAGTGAAATAAGGTTAGGAATTATTACCTATGAATCTTCTCCTCAAAACCCACTCAAAATCGCCTACTCCCGAGCTCCAAATCATTTTTAGAAGATATAAATTTCAAGCCCTCGAATTTGGTATAAACTGCCTAGCGATCTTGCATCTGCGCCCCCTTGGACCGCACCAGTGGTCCCACACATGCGGAAAATACATCGTAGGTGCAAAAAATCCTTAAGTGGGCAGGAACCGCATCTGCGGTGACTAGGCTGCATCTGCGGTACTCTTGCCACACCTGCGAGCCTGGCTGACCCAGGCCAATCCGCATCTGCGATGGCCCCCTCCGCACCTGCGGCTCCCCTTCCGCAGGTGCGAAACACCAGCACCAGCAATGCTTCAGCTGGTTTTAAGTCCAAAACTCATCCCATTGAACATCCCAAACATCTCTGAGGCCCCCGGGACCTCAACCAAAGTTGCCAACCAGTCCTAATACCTTATCCAAACTTAGTCGAGCCTTCAAAACACATCACATAACATCAGGATCACCAATTATGCATGGATTCAAGCCTAAGAACTTATGAAATTTCCAAAATCTACAACCGATGCCGAAACACATCAAAACTAGTCCAAATGACCTCAAAATTTACACACAGGTCATAAATGACACTATGGACCTACATCCACTCTCGGAGTTCCATTCCGAGCCCAATATCAAAATTTCACCTATCGGCCGAAATTGCCGAAATTCTAACTTTCGCCAATTCAAGCCTAAATCTACTACATACCTCGAGAACACGTTACAGACACTCTCATAATTCTGAAATACCCGACGGAGCTAACGGAGTCAACAAAATCCCGTTCCGGACCCGTCTTCAGACAGTTCCAACTACGGTCCAATTTCTCAAGCTTAAACTCACATATAAGGACTATGTGTCCAAAAACTCTCTGAATTTCACCACTCAACGTTCCAAAAAGTCCCAAAAGGAGAAATAGACATGGGGAAATAATTTATTAGGGGATCAGGATGCTAACTCTCAAAACGAACTACCGGGTCGTTACACTTATCCACCATTATTATTGTTTTGATTTATTTGTGCATTGGAGACACTGCATTCTTTTAAGTGTGGGGTGGGATAATTCTCTACATAATTAGTAGCAGGATGTAGAAAAATGTTAACTTCTTATTTTTGTTTTAGTAGTTGTGTAGTCTTTAAGTAGCTATTTAAGTAGTATTTAACATTTTTCTACATCCTGCTACTAATTATTAGAGAATTCTCTCACCCCACACTTAAAAGAGTGTAGCGTCCCCAATGCGCAAATAAAGAAAAACAACAAGGGTGGATAAGAAACTCCCTGAAAGGCCAAAGGCCGAAGCAATAGCGGCTCACGGGTACTCAGACATCCCCCATGCATGATCCTTTGTGTGGCACCCCACACTTAGTTCTCACCATCTAACTCACTTTTGCACTCTTTCAATGGCTTTGTTTCCTATTCTTATAATCCTACAAAATAAAAACAAATACTACAACAATGATAAGAAAAAATGAAAATAAAATAAAATAGTAAAGATAGGTTGCCTCTCAACAAGCGCCTGATTTAACGTCGCGGCACGACGCAGTGCCTGGCTTACTCATCAGCGAGTACACCTTTGTCTTTTCACGATCAATTATTCCTCCCCAATAGTGCTTAACTCTGTGCCCATTCACCAAGAATTTTCGTTCACCATTTAAAGCTTGCAGCTCAATTGCACCATAATGAGTGACTCTTACTACCTCAAAAGGGCCTGACTGTCTCGATTTTAATTTCCCAGGAAATAACTTTAGCCTAGAATTGAACAATAATAATGTTGGTCTGGCTCGAAGTGGAGTGTCTTGATATGCTTGTCATGCCATCTTTTAGTCTTATCTTTATATAGCTTAGCATTTTCATAAGAGTGCAACCTGAACTCATCTAATTCATTCAGTTGCAAAAGTCTTTTCTTGGCCATGGCTTGAAGGTCCATGTTCAGCTTCTTAATGGTCCACTACGCTTTGCGTTCAAGTTTAACAGGCAAGTGACATGCCTTCCCATAAAAAATCTTATAAGGCGACGTCCCAATTGGTGTTTTATATGCAGTTCTATACCCCCACAAGGCATCATCTAACCTTGCAGCCCAATCCTTCCTATTCACACTCACCGTCTTCTCTAAGATTTGATATTTCTTTGTTTGACACTTCAACTTGTCCACTTGTTTGAGGATGATATGTTATAGAAACTCTATGGTGGACTCCCTATTTATCTAGAAGGTTATTCAACAAACTATTTAAAATATGAGTCCCCTCATCACTAATTAAGGCACGTGGAGTCCCAAACCTCGAAAATATGTTTTTTTTTCACAAACGCAGCTACCACCATGGCATCATTTGTTGGCAATGCAATTGCCTCCACCCATTTTGACACGTAGTCAACTACTAGAAAAATGTATTTTTTTCCTCTGAATGATGGGAATGGTCCCGTAAAATCTATCCCCCACACATCAAAAATTTCAACCTCCAGGATATTATTGAAAGGCATCTCGTGCCTCCTTGTGATCATTCCTGTTCTCTGACACTGGTCACACTTATTAACAAATGGATGGGCATCCTTGAATAAAGTTGTCCAAAAGAAACCGGATTGTAATACTTTCACAACTATTTTATCGCCTCCATGATGGCCTCCATGATGGCCCCCATAAGGTGATGCATGACAGTCATACAACACTAATTCTACCTCTTTATCTGGAATGCATCTCGTCATCAACTGATCAGCACATTGTTTGTACAAATATGTCTCATCCCAATAGTAGAACTTCACATCATGTAAGAACTTCGTTGTTGCTTCAGATTCAATTTTCGGAGGAATTACCCAACTCACAAGATAATTCACATAATCTTCATACCATGGAGGAGGGTCTTGGGTGATAGCAAGAAGTTGCTCATCAGGAAATACTTCTTTAATTTGTCCACCCTCCTCCACGTGGTCATGATTTTTCAGCCTTGATAGATGCAGCTACTTGGTTCTCGGTGCCCTTTCAGTTTCTTATCTCCACACCAAATTCCTACAACAACAAAACCCAGTGCATCAATCTAGCTTTAGATTCTTTCTTTGTAAATAGATACTTGATTACTGCATGGTTGGTATGGACTATGACTTTTGTTCCCACCAAGTATGCCTGAAATTTCTCAAAGGCCCACACAACGGCTAACAACTCCTTTTCAGTGGTGGTGTAATTCAGTTGTGTATCATCAAGAGTCTTACTTGCATAGTAAATGGAATAAAACACCTTGTCTTTCATCTAGCCTAGCACTGTCCCAATAGCATGGTCACTTGTATCACACATAAGTTCAAACAGTAGGGACCAATCTGGTGCAACAATAATGGGGAGAAACTACCAATTTATTTTTGAGTTCTTCAAATGCTTTCAGGAAGGCTTCATCAAAATTGAACTTTACATCTTTTTCAAGAAACATGCACAAAGGAGTAGCAATTATAGAAAAATCTTTAATAAAGCGCCGATACGATCCCACGTGTCCCAAGAAACTCCGGAAACCTTTCACAAAAATAGGTGGAGGTAATTTTTCAACCACCTCCACTTTTGCCTTATCAACTTCAATGCCACTCCTAGACACTCTGTGACCCAAAACGATACCTTCCCGCACCATAAAGTGACACTTCTCCCAATTCAAAACCAGATTTATTTCTTCACAACGGGCTAACACCATGCTCAAATTCTTTAAAAAATCATCATAAGATGACTCCAAGACTGAAAAATCATCCATAAAAACTTCCACAAATTTTTCCACCATATCGGTGAAAATAGCCATCATACATCTCTAGAAAGTAGCTGGTGCATTACAAAGACCATCGGCATACACTTGAAAGTGAAAGTTCCATAAGGTAAAGTAAATGTGGTTTTCTCCTGATCCTCTGGGCATATGACTATCTGATTGTATCCCAAATAACCATCAGGAAAGCAATAATAATCATGCCTCGCTAATCTGTCCAATATTTGGTCAATGAATGGAAGTGGGAAGTGGTCCCTGTGGTTGCTTTGTTGAGACTTCTATAATTAATACAGACTCTCCACCCTGTCACAGTGTGAGTAGGAATTAGCTCATTCTTCTCATTCTCAATTACAGTCATCACTCCCCCCCCCTTTGGGCACACATTGAACTGGGCTTACCCAGTTACTGTCAGAAATAGGAAAGATGATACCTGCATCAAGAAATTTGATTACTTCTTTCTTCATGACCTCTTTCATAATGGTATTTAACCTCCTTTGTTTCTCAACACTAGGGTGGTGTCCATCTTCCAAGAATATTTTATGAATGCAAAATGATGGACTGATTCTTTTGATGTCTGCAATTGTCCACCCAATAGCCTTTTTATGCTCGCGAATTACTCTGAGAAATTTTTCTTCTTGTGTGTTAGTCAGGCTAGATGAGATAATCATGGACAATGTATCAGAGTTCCCCAAATAAGCATAGTGCAGATGCGCTGGAAGGGGATTAAGTTCTACACTTGGAGCTTCTTCAATAGATGGATTAGAAGGGGTCAGCGTGATGGGCTTGTCCAGCTCCTCAAATTTCCTGAACCCATGAACATAACTGCAGGACATATCAAGTACTTGCTCAATTTCTCCTATCATTTCATCTTCACTGTCTTCTTCATCCCCAATCAGAGCTCGTTCAAGAGGATCAATAGGGCTCATATAAGGCACTAATGATGTAGCATCACTTTCCACCACAGAAATCATGGATAGCTCTTCATAGTGGGCTGGTAATCTAAGTGCTTTATATACATTGAATTCCTCCATTTGATCACCTACTCTCATCGTCATCTTTCCTTCGCAAACATTAATAATAGCTCGGCTCGTGGCTAAGAATGGACCCCCCAAAATAAATAGGACTTCCTGATCAGTCTCGTAGTCTAAGAAAATGAAATCAGCAGGGAATATGAAAGAGCCCACTTGAACTAACACATCTCCAATCACTCCTTCAGGATGAGCAAGGGAGCGATCAACCAACTTTAAGATTACCGTTATTGGGCGTGGCTCACCAACCACAACTGTCTGAACACAGATAGCGACATCAAATTGACGCTCGCTCCAAGATCACCAAAGCTCGCCCGACTGCATGCTTACCAATCGAGATTTGGATAGTGAAACTACCGGATCCTTTAATTTTTGATGTAGCTTGCTTTGAATTCTTGAGATACATTCCTCAGTGAGTGCCATTGTCTCGAATTCTTGAGATATATTCCATTGATGTATTTAGCATTTTTGGAAACTTCTTGCAATATGTCTACCAATGGAATGTTAATTTGCACATGCTTCAAGATATCAAGGAACGTTTTATACGCGACATTATCCTTCACTTTCTGCAATCTTTGAGGGACTGGAGGGGGTGGCCTTGCAACCAATGGTGGGGGTTGCTCAGCCACCGCCTCTTTAGTTGGCTTCTCTGATTCCTTTGATTTGTTTGATGTTGACTCTATAGTGGCCGACCTCTCATTAAAAATCACTTGTTTTATCTTTTTCGACTGGGCTTCTTCTAATTGTCTCCCATTCCTCAAGGAAACGACATTAATGGATGCCTTAGGATTGGCTTCAGTGTCATTTGGAAGAGCTCCAACTGGTCTAGTATTTTGGGGAATGGAAAGTTGTCCCACTTGGCGCTCCAAATTTCTCATTGATACGGCTATGATCAGCCATAAATTTCTAAGTGTGGGCTTGTTGTTCAACCATCATTTTTCATCATTTCCTCAAGATGACTCTTTGGACTCGCTTGTTGTTCAGCCTGAGGTGGTCTATATTGTTGTTAAGGTGCTTGAGGCTGTTATTGATTCTAAGTATCTTGGTTAACTGGACATACGTCACTCGTGTAACCCTCTCCACATACTTCACAAAACACCTGAAACTGTTGCACTGGCTGGGCTTGTTGCTTGTTAATAACCAAGGTCATCTGATTGACTTGGTTGGTCAAGTCAATATGCGTTGATAATTCGGATTTATGTAATTCGAGAACCCCTGTAGATTTTTGTAGTGTTTCTGCCCATTTCTCCTTGCCAATTCGGATTGCTTTTGGAGAACTTGTTCAATAATGAATATATTTCGTCAAAGGTTTTCTCCAACACTTGACCTCCAGCTGCAACATCTACCACAATTTTTTATTTAGGATGGAGCCCTTCTATGAAAGTGTGAGCTTAAGCATGATTTCTACAATTAAACTGATTTTAAAACCTATAGACATGATTTCCATAATCTGAACAACATACAAGTAGAAATTTGCACGCTTTGGACCAGAGCATAATTAAGCCAAGTATTGATCCTATGGGTATGGTTGCTAACACATAATTACTGGAAAAATTAATACACCTAAAAGCATGATTTATAACATATCGAAACATTAGTCTTATGGGCAGGATTTCTAGCATGTAACTTCAACAACACAATGTAGAACTTATAGGCAGAATCGACATAATATAGAGCTTATAGGCACGATCAACAAAATAGTAGAGAACATAATAGGCAGGATTTCTATCCAACTTTGCAAATGAAAATAAGAAACCCCTTCCCAATTTTACTAAATACCCCAAAATATTATTACCATAATTATTACAGACTCATAAAGAATATAGTAAATTACAGAACAAATATAGCTATAGGGAGCCTACAGCAGGCCCCATGATACACCTAACCAGGCCAAGCCTTCATTCTCACACTTCACAAATAGTCCCACAGTTATAGGCTCATAGACACAAGCAGCCAAATGATTCACTCAGTGAGTACATGACAATATTTGAGCATATAGAAACAAGGCCCTAGTGTGTCAGAGTTCTCAAGGGCTTCAAGAACCTAGGGAAGTGCTCACACTAGGGTGGTTAAAGGATAGAATTTAGGCAGCTTTGATTAAAAAGCAGGATTCAAAGAGTTTGAGTGACAGAAGAGAAAGACCAAAATTGAGAAAACGGGAATTGAGTAAACAGACATAGCCAAGTTGAGTCAGCAAACAAAACACTTTGGTGCATCATAGAACTCAAGCAAGAAATGATTTAATAAAGCTTATAACAGGTTTCATACTCAATGCAGGCATCAACAATATGTCAAAGAGAGCTACAGAACATGTTTACAAATAAGTTCGAATATGTTAAATCGGACTAAGTACATAACACAATATTAGTACTAAGAGAACCAGGATAACATCATAGAAAGGAGAGGGCATCATATTAAGGCATGCAACTTGGGAAATCATGTCAAGTAGTAGCTAGTGTTGTTACATTGGTCTAACAAAGGGGACTAAGTTTATAGCAAAGGATCGTTTTAAAGTAGCAATCTAAGCATGATAAGACAGTCATTACAAACATCAGAGAGGTATAGGGGTTGAGTGAATATGTTTACATAATAACAAAAGGAAGATCATCACTAATAGCAAGAGTCACAGAGGCATTCATTACAGGGATTCAGGGTAAGGGATAAACATTCTCATATTCATATCAGGGGTCATGGATTTAGTGCCAACAACATATGCAAATCAAGGGTATGAAAGAATGAAATACAGAAGTCAGGTAACTAACTAGTTAAGCGAAGAAAATACACAGAAGAAGTATGGTAGTAGCGTAGAATCCAGTGTCCTTGGCTTCCAGCCAACCAAAGATAGAATATAGGACAACTTTAAGTTTCGAAAGTACATTAAGTTCAGAAAATTCAAGGTTGTTTTAAGGGAATAAGGGGGAGGGTATATAGAGTAATGTAAATCAACATATAATCATGGAAACAAATCAATCACATGTACGGAGATATTTGCAGAATCAGTCATAGGCATAAATTAAGGGGTTCAACAAATTAAGGAAGCATCCCAAGAAATCACTCGGAGTAATTAAGGCAGAACGCGTAATACCAAAAATAACAAATTGGCCAGAATATTAGACACGTCAAATAGGGAAACATAAGATTATTCAGAATATTGGGAAAATATTAAAGGAATCACAGGTAATACCAAACTAAAAGAGATTATTCAGACTATTTGAATAAATATTGAAGGAAACACAAAATAACACCAGACAAATTTTAAGTGGAATATTGACGTAAAAATCAGGGAAAATATAAAGAGATAAGGAAGTCGACCACAAAAATGAAATATTCACTAGAATCAGGAAGGAAAAATTTAAACCCTAGTTTTAAAGGGAAGTATGAAATCAGTAAAGAAAAATATGAAAATGAAGAAAATAAGGTAAGAATCACACAAGATAGAAACAAAATAGTGTTAAAAACCAGAAAATCAAATCTTTTTTAGGTCTGATTGAAAGGGTTTGAAAACCCTAATTTGGGGTAAGTAAGAATCGAAGGAGATATGAGCATACTCGTTACCCTCAAAGATTCAGAGATGAATATAGACGGAATAACCACAGAAAATCAAAGAGCTGAACCGTTTAGGTTTGATTATGGCAAGATTTGATGCTATTTTAGGAAAGCAACTAAATAAGAACATAAACGAGTAACCAGTGGTGAGGATAGACAAATAAGGTAAGGAAATCCACAGAGGATTCCTCTTTGGGGTTGATTTAGGGAAGGTTATGGGTGACGACGGCTTAGGGTTCATGGGGTGAGAAATGAGATCGTTCAAAGGGCACCTAGAAGGCAATGGTAAGGTTTGGGGTGGGGTTGATTATTTAAAAAGGGGTATTAAATAAGTGTCGTTGATCTTAGGAGATCAACCGTCAGGATTTGAAATGTAAGTGGAGCTGGTCGGTTAAATGGGTACCGACCGGGTTATAACTAAAGGGGTCCTTTGGTTTGGGCTATGGTGGATTGGGCTAGGTATTAAGGTAGTTGGGCTGGGGTTATTTGGGCTGGTTTGGGTAGCCATGGTATGAAAATAGGAGGAATTTAGGGCTATTAGTTAAATATCCATTTTTAATTAATAAAATAATTCGTAAAAATAATAAATAAATAGTAAAAATATTATTTGAGCATAAAAATAGTTAATAAAAATAATTTAACACTATAAAAATATAAAAAGTTATTTTTTGCAAAAATAAAGTAATTATAAGCATGTATAGGCTATTATTGCAAAATGTGGAATTTTAACCTTAAAAATGCAAATGTAATTATAATAAATGCACAAAAAATATTTAAAATCTGGTATGGATATAAATGATTAATTTAGATGATAAAATCATCATAAAATAATTTTTGATGCATTTAATGATTTTTTATCTAATAAAATATGGGAATAAATTGATTTAAAAATCTTTAAAATTATAGAAGAATTAGGAAAAATACTTGTATGTGTTTATGCGTCAAGTGATGATGCATATGAACTATTTTGAAAGTATATATCCATATTTGAAATACATGAGGGAAAAATTGGGTATCAACACTAACCACAAATCCCTCCCCCTAAGAGTTAAGATCGAACTCTCTTTAATTCTTCTCTAATCTATACACGAATTTCCCAAGCATAGCATAGATAGTAAATAGAACTTAACTACTGACCATATAATTAAGCAATTAATCACAGAATTGAAGAAATAACCATATATTAGTGAATTGTAATCAAGGTTAAGCTAACGTTAAACAACATTATTCATGGCTAAATCACAACCTCATAACTAGAGTGCTTAGCCACTCATGTTCGTAGTAACAATTTTCTAAGTATTTTGCATAAACAAATTATAAAGAAAACAAAAAGGGAAGAAGAACTCTATGATTTTTCTCCTCCAATAGTTATCCACGTGATGTCCTTGCCTCCGGTCGCAAAAGAACTCCCTTTAAAGTGGCGTTTTTGGGTCTATTTATATGCGTAGGAAAAGACCTAAACGTGTAGGTCAAGTCCTAGTCAAACCAAGAGAGGAAATAAACTTCAAAACTCGGAAAGGACCTGGCTCCAGGCCTGGCGTTGCCAGGCTAACGCCTGCTTTAGGCTGGCTTTTCCCTAGCCTCGCCAGCCTAATGCCAGCCTCACCCTGGCTTTTGTCTGGCCTCGCCAGCCTCACCCTGGCTTTTTCCTGGCCTCACCAGGTATCTCGTTTTCACTGTTCTCGAGCACACTTTCAACGTTTAAGTATCCCTTTTGTTCTACTTTCATCTCCAATTCACCTACACATATAATAGACTCCATTACGCGCAAATAAAGTATAATTTATTACTAAAGCATGTAAAATGCAAGGCAAATAATGTACGAAACTATGGAATTATATCCCTACATCAATAGTCAATTGAAAATAAATAGTCAAGGCATCTAAAAATTTATAAAAATATACACATGACTATTTATTTCAATTGTATAAATCTTTATTTCAGATCAAATTCAAAAAAAGATTAGCTAAAATTTTATTATTTTTAGCCAAATAAAAATATTTAGCCTAAATAATGTAGTTCTATCCAAGTTTTATTATAAATTGTATTTGAAAAAATTATCTAAAAAATTAACATACTTAAAAAGGTAATAATATATTTATTTTCTTTAAAAATACCACATATACAAAAGAATTCACGTGGTCGGTGAGTGCACTCACACTCTCTGCCACATCAGCGTCCAGGGGGCTAATGGCTCTCAAAAGACCAAGTTGAGGGAGGTAATTAAGACCACAAATAGTTTAAGATTGTAACTAATAATCCATGTCAAGTTTAGGGGAGTGTTTAAGGTATTTTGCCTATTAATTTTCATACATATTGGCATGAGAGTTGTTGGGAAGTGTGAGAGTGTGACAGGCTAATCTAAGGAATTGTTATATATATAGGTCATCATTTAAGAGTCAATAAAACCATAGACTCCAGAGTATAGGAGACAATAAAATTTAGTGAATTATATAACTTTTTAATATTGAACTTTATGTTAGTAATCTGTATTTGTGCAATTCTGGAGAAAATAAAATAACATAAACAAAAATGTAAATGAAATAACAAAACCAATTCGAGTCCACTGAATTCACCGTGTTTCCTTAAGGAATTTAATCCCCTCATAGTACCCAAGGTTATAAATTATTTCCTCCTAGGATAGAACGAATTACACACTGGTGTAGTGGCACTTCAAACCCCAGTGTTTAAGAGAATACAAAGTTCGGTAGCAAATCACACTTACTTTTGTTTCTTTGAAGTTAAGAATATGCAGAAGAAAGGAGGAGAACTCAGAAATTAGTATGTAAAACATGAGAGAATGGACTTGTATTTATAGCCAAAGTTGGGCTGAAATCTGAAGAGGTGCAACTCTTCAGAATGTCTGTTTTTTCAAAACGGCCATAGAATAAATGCCATGACATAATTGGCTATTTACTCAACAATAAAGAGGAAAAATTTAAGGGTAGTTAATTTTCTGTTACAAAAACAGAAAACTGGATATTGGATAACTGAAATGGATTTAAAATTAATATTTATTTTAATATTAATATTTTGTTATTAAAATAAATATTAAATAAAATTTATGTTAATAATACAATTAACAAATAAATTTGGTCCAAAAATAATCAATCGATCGTTTGACCAAATCCAAATCCAAAGCGGAAGCGGAAGCTGAAGCCGAAGCCGAAGTCGAGGCCGAGGCCGAGCCGAGCGAGCGACGACGATGACGATGACAGCATGAGGCTTGCATTCTTCTCAACTTTTTATGAGCTAGAAGAATAGTAATTGCTTATATACCCATCAAAAACCTTTTCATCTTCCCATGTGGGACAATCAAGGAGGGAACTTCAAATATTACTCAAATATTTTATTTTTCCCTCCATTTACCATTCACTCTATTTTAAGATATTAATGCTTAACCCCCCCCCCCCCCAACA
>ML407019.1:42067-53278 GCA_005239525.1 Nicotiana knightiana | reverse complement strand
CCCCCCCCCCCCAACACTTTAATGATATCTCGTTATGTGTTTAACTATATGCTACTTAATTTGCTTCTAAATGTAAAATCTACCCAATCATCATGTGAGGGAAATTTGATAGTTAAAGACCACATATGATCCGCTTATATATGGAATAGGAACATAATCGTTCTATCTTTTTTAACTAAATCACCAGTGCTTCAGTTTATTAAGGATACTAATTCTTTTGCTGGAAGACAAAAAAGGCATTGTTGTAGTATGTAATATATCGTTTAATGTTTGTAAAAGCCTAGCTGAACTAGGGAATATTGATGTCATCCAGGGCTTTACTTTAGTTTTCTATAAATAAAATGCTCGTATTCTCGACCAAAAAAATGTATTGATTATTGATAAGTAAAGCTTTCTTCTAATTTCAACTCGCATTGAGATATGGACGTACTCCCTCACACACAAGAGGAACTATTCCTAATATGTAAGGAAGGTACAAAAGTGAAATGATATAGTTCTAGTAGGATAACATTCTCTCTGCAATATCAGAAGAGGGAAACAAGTATATTCTAAATTAAAGATCGATTACAACTATAAAACCCTATCAAAGATATCAGAATTCATAGTTTTATAATGCAAACGAATACTCTCGATTTTTTTGAACTTCAGTTGTAAAGCTTCCAGTACAAAGTTACAATAAATTGTAAACCTCTTTCATCACCAACAGTAATCAACGCACAGAGAGACCATTCAACAAGAAGAAAGAAATCACTAATTAAGTCTATTTAGATCACTAATCTGCATCCATCTCTTCAAGGGCAGCTTTAGCTGCAGTCTTCGCTTCCTCTAAAATATCATCAGGAACCTACAAACAAGGCCAGTCAGTTACAACCTAGACATTTTGTATCAAACGATGACCCATTACCCTGGTGCATCATTAATAAATACACAACAATGGTCCGGGTGTATTCTTGACTGTTGTCAAACTACTAACCTAAGACACCGATCGATCACTATAAATTATTGATGAAGCAAACAGTAAGGAATACTGATGTAACAATACTTGTGAGCATAAGTTGATATATGGATTCAAAAATAGACTACTATACTATAAGGATATCATATATACTTCACCGAAATGCTTGGCAAAGTTAAATGTAAGCATCATAATATTTTCTCTATATTGATGATGCTGGATAGAGACAAGTCTAAGTACTTAGATTCATCTTAAACTTTGACACATCATATTTTATTTTTTGTTTTTAAGTTATTCGATACGGGGACGGATCCGAGTACCGGATTCGGCGAAATCTAAATTTTAAGATTCGAGGGTGCGCATCCGGATATGGATACGGGTGGGGGGATTCGGCTAATACAAAATAGAGCTACAAAAATATTGTAAATTTTGAGATGTATTATGTGAAAAACTTACATGAATATTATATAACAAAATTTTTCATTCTCCAATATGGACATTATTCTTCCATTGTTCTAAATCTGTTTTATTTTTGATTTTGAGAAATCAAAATCTCAAATTTTCTCCCAAATCTAGCGATGGACTCTGGCCAAAGTGTGCGAAGTCAGTTGACCGTATCCGGGACGTATCCCGTCCCGGTATCGGTACCATGATTGCAGATCTCGAACTAGAGAAAAGCCTGGGAGCAGAGGTCATCGATGCCAAGTGTGACTCTCTTTTGGTTTAAACCAAGTAAACGAAAGCTTCAAAGTTCGAGAAGATAGAATGCAAAGGTACTTAGACAAACTTCAAGTAACATTGCACCGCTTCAAAGAATGGACACTAGAATATGTACCTTGAGAACAGAACAGTGAGGTCGATGCACTTGCGTATTTGGGGTCATCGGTCGAGGAAGATGATATTGTCCCGGGGACTGTTGTCCAACTGTCGAGGTCCGTGGTCGAGGAAGGTCATGTGGAGATTAATTTGACAATTTTAACGTGGGATTGGAGGAATAAATACATCGAATACTTAAAGCACGGAAAGCTCCCTTCGGACCCAAAGGAGTCTAGAGCCTTACGAGCCAAAGCAGCTCGATTATCACTTGATGAAAATGGAACATTATACAGAAGAACCTTTGACGGACCGCTGGCAGTATGCTTAGGACCAGGAGACACCGATTATGTATTGCGAGAAATCCACGAGGGCACTTGTGGGAACCATTCTGGTGCCGACTCTTTGGTTCGCAAGGTAATTAGAGTTGGATATTACTGGGATAGCATGGAAAACGATACTAAGGAGCTCGTTCGACGGTGTGACAAATGCCAAAGGTTCGCACCGATGATCCATCAGCCCAGTGAACAACTCCATTTGGTCCTATATCTACGTGGCTATTCATGAAATGGGGGATGGACATTGTCGGTCCGCTACCAATGGCACCAGGTAAAGCTAAGCTCATTTTATTTATGACTGACTACTTTTCAAAATGGGTAGAAGCACTGGCCTTCAAGAAAATAAGAGAAAAAGATGTCATTGACTTCATATGGGTCCACATCGTGTGCCGGTTTGGGATACCCTCAAAAGTAGTATGTGACAACGGGAAGTAGTTTATCGGCAGCAAAGTGAAAAAGTTCTTCGAAGACCATAAAATCAAAAGGATTCTATCAACGCCCAATCACCCAAGCGCAAATGGCCGAGCCGATTCCACAAACAAAACTATCATTCAAAACTTGAAGAAGAGATTGAATAATGCTAAGGGGAAATGGAGAGAATTATTTCCTGAGGTACTAAGGGCGTATCGAACAACGTTGAAGTCAAGAACGGGGGAAACCCCATTCTCTTTGGTGTATGGGTCCAAATCATTGATTCCGGTCGAGGTCGAGGAACCTAGCGTCAGGTTTCAGCATACTACCGAGGATTCGAACCACGAGGCTATGAACACTTGTCTCGAACTACTAGATGAAAGACATGAAGTCGTACTAGTTCGAATGGCCACACAAAAGCAAAGGATCGAGAGGTATTATAACAGAAGGGCGAACCTTCGCCATTTCGGAGTCGGGGACTTAGTTCTAAGGAAAGTCACCCTGAATACTCGAGACCCAAACGAAGAGAAGCTTGGCCCCAATTGGGAAGGACCGTACCGAGGCTTCTGAATCATAAGGAAAGGATCTTACAAACTTAGCACAATGGAAGGCGAGCGACTACCAAACAATCGGAATGTATCACTACTCAAAAAATATTATTTCTAAGGTATGACCTTCTCCCTTTTTTCCATTTATATTTAGGACTAACTCATTGCAGGTGTTCGATCGAAGGCATTGAGGCATCCTTCAACCCGAAGACCTTAGGTTTTAAAGCATGCCTTGCACTCTTTTTTCCTTAGATCGGGTTTTATCCCAAATGGATTTTTCTAGCAAGGTTTTTAACGAGGCAACATTTATATGCTACCTAAAGAGAATTCAACAAATATTCAAGGCTTCTTTTCAATCAACCTCGAATACTGGGAGGAATCACCCTTGGAGGTTGTATTTTCAAGGAAAATACTTCACGCCAAATAGGGCCTCGATAGGAGAACTTAATGGGCCAAGCGGTCAAATGAACCATGTCCATGGAGAATAGTCGAGCCTACGACGGCAAAACATGTACGCATGTATCAATTATTCAAAGAAGAATTCTTGCTATATCAAAACACTTTGTGTCTCAAAGAAGTCTACTGTTATACGAGCTTCATACCTATAATTCTACGAGAAACGGCTGAAGAACCAAAGCGCAAATGCACCCCAAATATTCAGGGACTTTCATCGACAGTCAACACATCTGAATCATCAAAAGCTCAAACTTAAAAGACCTCTAAGAGGCATCCCCTTGATATAAAGTCCAAGGCCACCATACTCGGGGACTAACCTTTCGAACAAGTACAAAAGGTTATCAGGAAACAAGTCCAAGAGATATACCCGTTAGCTTCAGCCACATTAAAGGCTACGGCCATATTAAAGACTGCGGTCATATGAAAATGCTACGGCCGAAATAATGCGGCTCGGAGACATCCGACTTTCTCCATAAAATTAAAGGCCTTCAAACACTTTGAAAAATTAGTTAAATAAGGCTAGCCTCGACAAAAGTAAATGATAAAGGGCTTCGATAAAACTAGCCCTCGAATAATTTAGAGGCTTCGATAACATCAGCCTTCGAAAAAACCTGAAGAGGTAGTCAATTATCATTACACAATAAATTACGAACGAGGTTCGAATCGATCGAACATTTGAAAAACCCAACAGATACTAAAATCACATGCTAAGGCATACCAAAATTCTGACTAAGTCAATTAGCGGAAAGGAGGGAAAAATTATAGCCGTTTTAGAGGCCAAGTTGGCCCTACCTAAAGAGCCTAAGATCCGGCCTAAAAGAGCCTAAGGGCCAACACTAAAGAGCACGAGGGCCGAAGCATATGGAGTTCGAGACCTTGCTCTCACTCAGATCGGACTCAAGAGTCCCATCTTCCTGAGCTCGCATCAAATCGACTTAAACATAGCTCGAGGTATTCTATTATAAGTTCGAAGATCGCCCGTTGATCACTAAAAACCCCAAGGGTTGTTATATTCAGAATCCGAGCCAATGCTCACTTGATCATTGAAGTTACCAAAATTTTCCACAAGACAAAGACAAAACAGAATTCAATGCAAATCGAAGATGAAGAAAAGAGGTTCTTTATATTCAAAAGAGATTTTTACAAAATATATTTACAACACCCACGATGGGCCCTTACACAAAAGAAAAAAAAATCTAATCTATTTCGGGGCTACATTCTCGGAGGAAACATCCCCAGGAACCGTATCATCGGTAGCTCTATCTTCGGGGACCTCCTCTTCCTCGGGGACTTCATCTTCGTCTCCCTCGCACTCGGAGCCGCTAGCGGAACCCTCATCATCATAGAGCAAAGCAGCTGCCTCTTACTCCAAAGTTTTTGCCTTTTGAATGTTGGCTGAGAGGTTGAAGCCTCGAGCATGAACCTCCTCAAGAGTTTGTCTCCGAGACTCCAGCCTAGCATGGTAGAGGGCACATGATAATTTAAGCTTGGCCACATCAGAGATATCTTGTGCCCGAGCATTAGCAGCAGCGGCGTCAGCTCGATACGAGGACATGAATGCCTCAGCCTCGGATTTGGCTTTAGCGAGCTAAGCGGCCGATTTAGCTTCGAGCTCTTCAGTTTTGCGGCTCCAAGACGAGCTTTCCTCCTTTGCACTTTTGAGCTGGTTTTTAACTGAGGTCAGCTGTTCCCGAATTGTATCTTTCTCTAAGGCGAGAAGGTCCATATGTTGCCTCCACCCAAGGGTCTCATCTTCTTTCGTTTTGAGCTCTTCTGGAAGCTCCTCCACCAGCTCGCCCTTCTGTTGGAACTGCAGAATTGAAGTGTTAGTCACCAAACCAAGTAATAACCTAATAGACCCTCAAAAGCTATATTACTTGTTCACGAAGCTCAGTTTGTTGTTGATGGGCCTTTGCCAACTCGGCTCGAAAGAACTGATATCCCCCTCTCTTGTGGCATAGAGAGACTTAAGGTTTTCCATCTCTTCCACGCATTTTTTGAACTCAGTTTCACACCGGGCAAGCTCGGCTTGAGACTTGGAAAATGTTGTATTGTAAAGCGACACAGCCTTCTCAGAAAGAAAAGGAGTCAGGCGTAGGAGGGAAAAAATCAAACTCGAAATGTAGTTATGAGGACAAAGCTTACCTGTGTGCGAAACTTCTCGACCTTATAAAAATATGATCGAGGCATCAAGATCGGGGCCCTCCTAGATTCCCGCAAGGTACTCCCAAAAGATGTTGTTCTCCCCGTGGGATGTTCCCACATCCGGAGTCCTCATGGCCTAGGCATCCCGTATTTTCCCCTTAGAGAACACCGGTCCCGGCAGAGAGTTGTCCACATTGGTTACCCCGAATGAATCACTCGGAGCATTTTCCTGTCTTCGGAGGGCCTCGCAGTTAGGATCTCTGAGTTCATCAGCCAAGTGCCCCCTGGGGCAAGGCGCACTCTTGTGACTTGATGGCTCGGGGACTCTACTCAAGCTCCCCTCAGAAATTTCTTCGGCTCGAGACAGAATCGCATCTGTCACCATCGGTTCAGCAGCCTTTGAAGTTTCAGCGCTTCCTCTTTTTCGAGCTATCAACGGGAAGCCATCATCTTTGCTCTGTGCGTCATCTCTCTCTTCATTCTCAACACGAAAACGTTTGGTTATTTCTAAATATAAGGCCACGGTATCGGCCTTAGGCTTTTGAAGCTGGATTTTCCTTGGCTTCGAGGAGCTTGCAGGCGACCCCCTCTTAATTTTCTTCTCTTTAACAAGTTTTGGGATTTGCCCTTCACCAGATGGGGGAGAATGCATAGAGCCTCTCCAAGGCGTCCATAAAAATAAAAGTAAGTATTTTCACTAAGGAACATAAATATACAAACGATAGAATTCACCATGATTTTTGGCCTCCCATCAACCTTTGGCCAAATCACGCTAACTGCGTTCGGCGTATAAAGAAGTAGAGGCCAGAAGCTGAACCGAGCCTAGGAGGTCCGTAACCGCACCGGGAAACCAAGCAAGGACTGCATCATTATGAAAAAATAAGATAGAGAAAGGGATAAGGTAGAGAAAGAGCAGAAAGAGTGGAATATTCGATTGCTATCGATAGACGTGTACTTACGTTTCATGTTCTATTCCTCGGGGAATGGCTTCCTCTCGGCAGGAATCAGAACTACTAGATGAAAGACGTGAAGCCGCACTAGTTCGAATGGCCACACAAAAGCAAAGGATCGAGAGGTATTATAACGGAAGGGCTAAGCTTCGCCATTTCGGAGTCGGGGACTTAGTTCTAAGAAAAGTCACCTTGAATACTCGAGACCCAAACGAAGAGAAGATAGGCCCCAATTGGGAAGGACCATACTGAGTCATCGGAGTCGTAGGGAAGGGATCTTACAAACTTAGCACAATGGAAGACGAGCAACTACCAAACAATTGGAATGTATGACTACTCAAACAATATTATTGTTAAAGTATGTCCTTCACCCTTTTTTCCATTTATATTTAGGACTAACTCCTTGCAGATGTTCAATCGAAGGCATTGAGACATCCTTCAACCAGAAGAACTTAGGTTTTAAAGCACGCGTTGCACTCTTTTTCCCTTAGATCGGGTTTTATCCCAAATGGTTTTTTCCGGAAAGGTTTTTAACGAGGCAACATTTATATGCTACCTAAAGAGAATTCAACAAATATTCAAGGCTTTTTTTCAATCAACCTTGAATACTGGGAGGCATCACCCTTGGAGGTTGTATTTTCAAGGAAAATACTTCACGCCAAAGAGGGCCTCGATAGGAGAACTTTGTAATGCCAAACATTCAAATGAACCATGTCCATGGAGAATAGTCAAGCCTCCGACGGCAAAACATGTACGCATGTATCAATTATTCAAAGAAGCATTTTTGCTATATCAAAACACTTTGTGTCTCAAAGAAGTCTACTATTATACGAGATTCATACTTATAATTCTATGAGAAACGGCTCAAGAGCTAGAGCGCCAATGCACCTCAACTATTTGGGGATTGTCATCGATAGTCAACACATCTGAATCATCGAAAGCTCGAACACATAAGACCTCTAAGAGGCATCCCCTCGATATAAAGGCCAGGGCCACCATACTCGGGGACTAACCTTTCAAACAAGTTCGAAAGGTTATCGGGAAACAAGTCCAAGAGATATACCCGACGGCTTCGGCAACATTAAAAGCTATAGCCACATTAAAGACTACGGTCATATGAAAAGGCTACAGCTGGAATAATGCGGCTTGGAGACGTCTGGCTTCCGCCATAAAATTAAAGGCCTTCAAACACTTTGAAAAATCAGTTAAATAAGGTTACCCTCGACAAAAGCAAATGATAATGGGCTTCGATAAAACCAGCCCTCGAATAATTTAGAGGCTTCGATAACATCATCCTTCAAAAAATCTTGAAGAGGTAGTCAATTATCGTTACACAATAAATTACGAACGAGGTTCCAACAGATCGAACCTTTGAAAACCCCAACAGATACAAAAAACACATGCTAAGGCCTACCAAAATTTTCACTAAGTATTTTAGCCGAAGAGAGTGAAAGATTATAGCTGTTTTAGGGGCCAAGTTGGCCCTACCTAAAGAGCCTAAGGGCCGTCCTAAAAGATCCTAAGGGGCAATACTAAAGAGCATGAGGGTCGAAGCATATAGAGTTCGAGACCTTGCTCTCACTCAGCTCGGACTCAAGAGTCCCATCTTCCCTAGCTCGCATCAAATCGACTTAAACGTATCACGAGGTATTATATTATAAGTTCGAAGATTGCCCGTTGATCACTAAAAACCCTAAGGGTTGTTATATTCGAAATCTGAGCCAATGCTCACTTGATCATTGAAGTTATCAAAATTTTCCACAAGATAAAGACAAAACAGAATTCAACGCAAATCGAAGATGAAACAAAGAGGTTCTTTATATTCAAAAGAGATTTTTACAAAATATATTTACAACACCCAAGAAGGGCCCTTACACAAAAGCAAAAAACAAAAAGAACCTAATCTATTTCGGGGCTACATTCTCGGAGGCAACATCCCCAGGAACTGTATCCTCGGTAGCTCTATCTTCGGGGACCTCCTCCTCCTCGGGAACTTCATCTTCGTCTTCCTCACACTAAGAGCCGGTAGTGGAACCCTCATCATTGGAGAGCAAAGCAGCTGCGTCTTACTCCAAAGTTTTTGCCTTTTCAATGTCGGTTGAGAGGTCGAAGCCTCGAGCATTAACCTCCTCGAGAGTTTGTCTCTAAGACTTCAACCTAGCATGGTAGAGGGCATATGATAATTTAAACTCGGCCGCAACAGAGATATCTTGTGCCCAAGCATTAGCAGCAGCGGCATCAGCTCGATACGAGGACATGAATGCCTCAGCCTCGAATTTTGCATTAGCAAGCTAAGCGGCCAATTTTGGTTCGAGCTCTTCAGTTTTGCGGCTCCAAGCCGAGCTTTCCTCCTTAGCACTTTTTAGCTGGTTTTTACTGAGGTCAGCTGTAACGACCCAGTCTGTCGTTATGTAAAACCTGCATTATAATTGTTGTTATTGACTTTTCATAGGTCTGGTATTCTATATTTTATGTATTAGAGTTGGTAGGCTTGAAGTCGAATGGTTGTAGTGAGAGTTCAGTCATTGAGCTTTTAAAAATAACCTTAGAGTTGGAAAAGTCAATTGAGAGTAGAATTATTGGTAAACGACCTCGGAATGCAGATTTTATGGCTCGTATAGCTTCGTTAGGTGATTTGGGACTTAGGAGTGTGTCTAGAATAATTTTGTGATGTCTGGTGTAAAATTAGGTTTGAATTGGCGAAAGTTAATTTTTGGTGATTTTCGGTCGGCAATGCAAAATAGGCTATCAGGGTCAGGATGGAATTCCAATAGTTGGGACAGGTTTGTAATGTCATTTTGGATATGTCTGCAAAATTTCAGGTCAATCAGAGTTGTTTTGGATAGTTTCGGCATCGTTGGTGGATTTTAGAAATTTCAAAGTTCTTAGGCTTGAATTTGATGTAAATTTGGTGTTTTGATGCTAGTTTTGGTGTTTTGAGAGTGAAACTAAGTTTGAATGATGTTATGGGATATGTTAGTAGGTTTGGTTGGGGTCCCGAGGGGCTCGGGATTGATTTTGGTTGGTTAACGGGCATTTTTGGACTTAAAGAAATAGCTGGTTTCTGGTTTTTGGTGCAACAGATTTTTAATCTCTGCGATTGTGTAGGAGGAGCCGTGATCACATAGTTCAATTGAGAGGGGCAGCATTTTTACACTCTACGATCGCATAAGTGTGCTCGCGATCGCAGAGGTTGAGCAGGTAAAATATTGCGATCGCGTGGCCTTGCCTATGATCGCGTAGGGTCATGGCAGACGCGTGGGGGTGAGGTCAAAGGGTCTTCGCGATCGTGTGCATCTGGTTGCGATCGTGTGAGGTTGAGCTGCTGTGAACCGCGATCACGTGGCTTTTTCCGCGATCGCAGTGAAGAAATCACTGGGCAGTATTTAAATAAACCCTCCGCGACTTAAACCCTTTTTACACCATTTTTTGTACGGACAGAGAGCTTTGAGGGCGATTTTTGAAGAGGGAAATAAGTGTTCTTCATAGAGGTCAGTATTTTATCATTAAAACTCGTTTATGGGTTATTATAGAACATAATATCAGCATTTAATTCATGAAAATCAGTAGAAAAATATGGGTTTAGGGCTTGAGATTATGAGACCTTTACAGGTCGATTTAAGGGGTCAAACGAACTCCGATTTTAGCGTTGTTTATATGTACGGACTCGTGAGATGATGAAGAAAATTTTGGTATAAAAAATTTCTGAGCTACGAGAAGCGGGCCCGGGGGTCGGGTTTTGACCAAATTCAGATTTTTGAGCTAAATATTATATTTTTCGATTGGAAATTACTTCTTAAGCATAAATTGATGACAAAATTCTGAACTTGGTAGATTTGGATCCTTCGGAAGTTGATTCGAGAGGCAAGCGTATCGTGGAATAGTTCCGGGCTAGTTTTGAGGTAAGTAATGTCTTTAAATCATGTCCTGAGGGTATGGAACCTCGGACTATGCACCCTTTCACGGGTTTTGAAATGCAAAGGTTGAAACTTTGGAAATATCTTCCCTATTTAGGCGACTATTGAGTTGCTAAATTGACTTTTAAGCCTATGCTTAATTAATACTATTTTATTATGATATGATTTAGGTTGTAAGCCGTGTTTGGGGCCTAGTGCCGATCTGTTTTCCCCTTGGGGGTTGTGTTTACTATATTTCCCTCACTAATATTTTATGATTTTACACTCAGTATTCTCCTGACAAATTGTTTTGACACTCAGAGTATTTTGATACTATTTATTGAAAAATGAAACACTGTTTTGGGTCGAGAACCCGATATGTTTATGGCCTAAGGGCAAATTGAGAGTGACTGACTGAGTGAGGATTTTAGGTCTTATGTGAGAGGTGAGGAGGCTTTCAGGCCTTATGTGAGAGGTGAGGAGGCTTTCAGGACTTATGTAAGAGGTGAGGAGGCTTTCAACCCTTATGTGAGAGGTGAGGAGGCTTTCAGGCCTATATTGTGAGGAGGCTTTCAGGCCTTATGTTGTTATAGCGCTTGGGTTGTAGGAGCCCCTCCGGAGTTTGTACATACCCCTAGTGAGCGCAAGTACCTATTGAGTGATGATTATTGCCCGCGGGGCTGATACTGAGTGATGATT
>ML407019.1:24576-41842 GCA_005239525.1 Nicotiana knightiana | reverse complement strand
TGAGGAGGCTTTCAGGCCTTATGTGAGAGGTGAGGAGGCTTTCAGGCCTATATTGTGAGGAGGCTTTCAGGCCTTATGTTGTTATAGCGCTTGGGTTGTAGGAGCCCCTCCGGAGTTTGTACATACCCCTAGTGAGCGCAAGTACCTATTGAGTGATGATTATTGCCCGCGGGGCTGATACTGAGTGATGATTGATAATGAGTGATGATTGACAGTGAGTGATTGAGAGATGTCGCAGGGGCAACTGTTAAAAGAAATAATTTGGCCCGAGGGGCAGATTTATGATGATTTTACTAAGTTTTCGAACTATGATTTACTTTGCTTTCAAACTGGTTTTTACTGAGAATTTTATTGAGATATACTGATATTACACTTGTTTTCAAAGGATTTCTGGAAAACTGATTTCGAACTTATTTGATGGATACTACATGGTGACTTGGTATTTTACTGGTTTGGTGAAATTGTGTATATATACTGTGTGTTTTAAAATTCTCAGAGTGTGATTTATTTTCATTACTACTGAGTTAGCGTACTCATCATTACTCCCTGTGCCTCTGTGCACAGATCCAGGTACCAGTTCGCAGCAGTAGTTGTCCAAGTTCATTGCAGCAGTTCACGGGATTTTGGGGTAGCTGTCCAGCGTCCACAACTTCTCCATTTCCCTTCCTTATTTAGTTTTATCATTTGATTCAGTGACATATATTATAGTTTTAGCAGAGTTAGATTTATTTATCCTTAGATGCTCATTACTATTGACTCCAGTCTTGGGAGGTTTAGTTTAGAGTTGTTATACTATTATTGGGACGCTAAGACTTAATTACATTATTATATGCTATGGTTGCTGCTTATTATTAAATTGTGAACTCTTATAATTGAACAAAAGCATAGTAATGTGATGGTTGGCTAGCCTAGTTCCACGATAGGCGCCATCACGACCTGTTAGGATTTGGGGTCGTGACATCATCTGTTCCCGAATTGTATCTTTATCTGAGGAGAGACGGTCTATATGTTGCCTCCACCCAAGGGTCTCATCCTCTTTCATTTTGAGCTCCTCTCGAAGCTCCTCCACCAGCTCGCCCCTCTGTTGGAACTGCAGAATTGAAGTGTTAGTCACCAAACCAGGTAAAAACGTAATAGACCCTCAAAAGCTATATTACTTGTTCACGAAGCTCAGTTTGTTGTTGATGGGCTTTCGCCAACTCGGCTCGAAGGCACTGATATCCCCTTCTCTTTTGGCATAGAGAGACTTAAGGTTGTCCATCTCTGCCATGCTTTTTTTTTAACTCAGTTTCACACCGGACAAGCTTGGCTCGAGACTTGGAAAATTCTTGATTGTAAAGTGACACAGCCTTCTCACAAAGAAAAGGAGTCAGGCGTAGGAGGGAAAAAATCAAACTCGAAATGTAGTTATGAGGACAAAGCTTACATGTGTGCAAAGCTTCTTGGTCTCATCAAAAATGAACTAGGCATAAAGATCAGGGCCCTCCTCGATTCTCCCAAGGTACTCCCAAAAGATGTCATTCTCCCAATGGGACGTTCCCACATCCGGAGTCCTCATGGGCTGGGCATCCCGTATTTGCCCTTTAGAGAACACCGGGCCCGGCAAAGAGTTGTCCACATTGGTTACCCCGAATGAATCACTCAAAGCATTATCCTGTCTTCGGAGGCCCTTAGAGTTAGGCTCTCCGAGTTCATCAGCCAAGTGCCCTCAGGACAAGGCCCTTTCTTGTCACTTGATGGCTCGGGGACTCTGCTCAAGCTCCCCTAAGAAATTTCTTCGGCTCGAGACCGAACCACATCTGTCACCATCGATTTAGCGGCCTTCGAAGCTTCAGTGCTTCCTCTTTTTTAAGCTATCAACAGGCAGCCATCATCTTCGCTCTCTGCGTCGTCTCTCTCTTCATTCTCAGCACGAAAACGTTCGGTCGTTTATGGAGATAAAGCCACGGTACCGGCCTTAGGCTTTCGACGCAGGATTCTCCTTGGCTTCGAGGAGCTTGTAGGAAACCCCCTCTTCCTTTTATTCACCTTAACAAGTTTTGGGGTTTCTCCTTCACCAGATGGGGGAGAACGCATAGCAACAACGTCTCCAAGGCGTGCATAAAAATAAAAGTAAGTATTTTCACTAAGAAACATAAATATACAAACGATAGAACTCACCATGATTTTTGGCCTCCCATCGACCTTTGGCCAAATCATGCCAACTGCATTCGGCGTATGAAGAAGTAGAGGCCAGAAGCTAAATCCTGCCTGGGGGGTCCGGAACCGCACCGGGAAACCAAGAAACGACTGCATCATTATGAAAAAATAAGATCGAGAAAGTGATAAGGTAGAGAAAGAGCAGAAAGAGTGGAATATTCGATTGCTATCGATAGATGTTTACTTACGTTTCATGTTCCATTCCTCGGGGAATGGCATCCTCTCGACATGAATCAGGTCGGAGGTCCTGATTCGGACGAATCGGCTCATCCACCCTTTATCCTTGTCTTCATCGATGGAGGAGACGAGAGATTTCGAAGATCGACGTTGCAGCTTTATCAGGCCACCTCGATAAAGGCGAGGGCTGTATAGCCTAATAAGATGGTCGAGGGTAAAAGACATGCCCTCGACCTGGCTCGTTAATTATCTAATCAAGTTGACGATTCGCCAGAATGAGGGGTAGTTCTGACAGAGCGTCACTTGGTACAGTTGGCAAAAATCGAGAATGACTGGGTTTGTGGGACCCAGAGCGGGATCTACGGGACCCAACGTGAATGGGTAGGTATATACACTTAGTTATCCTGCTTTGTGAGTAGTAATGTCCTCTTCAGCGGAAGGGACCACCACATCTTTTTCCTTCCAATTGCAATCTATTTTCACTTGCTTAATTTCGGCTTCGGTTATCAAACTAATATACTGACACATGGGTTCACATCGACCCAGGATTGAGGAAGTTTTTTCGATTTTGAAATTGGAAGATGTTTCGCAAGGCCCGGGAATACACTCCTCGATACGAGATGGTACCACCATTTTCTTTTGGATTGGTGTGGTGATGAAGAGGCTTTCTCTTTCGGAGGAACTGTGTTAGAAGTTTTGGCCATTGTTGTTGAGAAATTCAGAAGAAGAAAAGAAATTTGTGATGAAATAGGCACAAGTTGAAGAAAATGGTGAGCTCAGAGATTGAAGAAGCTAATGAAGTTTTATGAAAGCTTTTAGAAGTAAAAGTTTAAGTAATGTTTCCAAAGTGGAGTTGGCCTATTTATAGAGGTCACTCAAGCGTGGCAAAGAAGCTAAACTACTGACCAATCAGCCGTTTTCAATTAGTGGCCTTTGGAAAACTGTGCAGACGCGACCTTTCCTGACCTTTCACTCACACTGGTTGCTGATATCACGAGACTGACATCATGGTTGGGGCATTGAAGGGTCGAGAATCAAATCATTTCTTGTCATTTCATTCTAAGAAACGCGGGGACTATCTGTACACGGTCAAAATTATATGCCCCGATTTTGTAGGCTCGAGAGGTCACATCGAGGGTTGTGGTTTGATAAAGACCAAGGTCGGGCTCGAAGGCAAAATAAGAGGCCCGTAGACCTAAGTGCCGAAAATCATCGGAGCGGAGTACGTTTGATGCCAAAATAGTACCGTTGTGAGCCTGTTACCGAATGACAAGATTCTCGCCACGTCCTCAAAATCATGGCGTAAATTCCGGAATAGATTTGTACATATTAGTACGAATCCGTACTAGGTAGTTATACAACTGTCCCAATAATATTCTTTATTGTAAATAGAAATGTACCTTATTCAGGGTTCCCCTCCTATATAAAGGGCCCCAATCATTTGTTACAATCATCTAATCATTGGCAAAGAATATACTCTCTACTTTTCGCTCATTGTTCATCAGAATCGTCCTTTAAACTTTATTATTGCTTTGTTGTTCTTGACTCATCTCTAGGTCACCGAGCTCGAGATCGGCACGCCTTAAGTAATACTGATTTGGTTCATTTATTCCTTTTATTTACACCTTATATTACTTGCTTACTAATTGGTATTGAACTAGATCACGTATCTTTAAAATCACAAATCAAATTTAATTGTTACTTGTATTTTCAAGGTAAACAATAATATACACCAATTGTTACCTTACTTTAATCTATCCATGCATGGGACAGCTAGAAATAAATAAAATGAATTGTATGTTATTTTATGCATATATTATTTGTAGTTGTAACCAACTTGAACTTGATGTGTCACAGTTGTTGACATTATGCAAGTTTCTCTACTTCTTATTGTTCCTGTGAATTAAGAAGAGAGATTAATGGTGTAAGTTTTACTTCAAACAGATGTTTTATTGGTATGGTACGTACTTTGCAGAACGCTATTGTGTCAGCAATAATATTACACTATTCTGACCTAGAAAAAAGTACCCCCAACGGCGTAAAAATTCATTTTTGATAATAGGTAACGTAAACGGATTCAAGATTTAAATTTTATGAATTCAATATTTAAAATTTTAATATTGAACCCGACATATTTTCGAAGTTATGGTTCATAGATATAGTGCTAGATACGCCACCGACAATGATACTCGAATTTAAACTTTCTATTTATTCTTATATACCATGTTGAAGTATGTAATTATACTATGTTTTATTTATTTAATTTTATCTTCAATAATCAGTGGCTCTATAGTACGGAAAAGTGAATAATTATTCGGTGTTGTATAAAAATATGAACTGACAAATCCGTTCTTACAATGAATATATCTTTGCTTTAGTAAAATTTTAAAACTCGCCCAAGAGAAAAGAAATTGTCATATTTTGGCCCTTAATATATGAATAGAAGACCGGTTTTTAAGTACTTACTGTAAAGAATTTTATGAGAACACATATTCACATCCCCATCCCATGCAAAAACATATCATGGATTATTATTCCGTGAAAATTTTCATTCATGAAAAAATTGACTAGCTAGGATATATATTTATGCTCATCTCTTGTTGACTTTTTAAGCAATAATATTGAGCAACAAGGAGGTATTATAGAAAAATCGTAAGTGATTTGACGCTTGTCCATCATTAATTGTGTAAGAGTTTCTAATGGTACTTATTATATCCTGGTCAGTACAACAACAACAAACTTAGTGTAATCTCATAAGTGGAGTTTGGGGAGGATAGTGTATACGTAGTCATACTCCTACATTGTCCATCATTGATTGGAGTATCAATTATAACTTGGCATGGTGTTGTAGTTTGATCAAAGAGGATGCCATCTAATGCAGTGATTATAGTTTGAAAATAGCCATTAGCATCAGTTAGCACCTGAACAAGGCTTGTTGAACCACCATTGCATGAAATTTTGACGTTAACACCAGCAATGCCAGGGCCAGGTGGATTGCCTGTTGCTGAACAAACCAAAAGGCCACGGACCCTTAGTCCAATCACATTTTGGCCATTGATAAGGACTCCATGGGCTAATGGAGTAGTTGTTGCAATGAGGAAAAGAGATAGTAAGAAAAGGGCTTAACTTATTGTATGCCATATATATGGAGTGTTTTTCAATTTGGGGTGTGTTATTTTGGTTACAAGACAGCCCTATTTATAGTGTTGTGCACCGGCGTTTCTTTTAAATGATTAACTTATAAAGAATTAGATAACTCCGTCTCTGCCCGTGAGTTTGCTTATATTACCGGTCTCAAGCCTAGATAAAGAAGGAGGGTTATAGTAGGTTGGCTTCCAACATAAAACGTGAAAATTCATCATGATGAATTGTCACTACCCATTTTCGGAGTCGTGATGGCGCCTGTCGTGGAACCAGGCGAGCAACCCATTTTATCTAACTAAATACAATTCTTCTTAACAAGTTTGTGGATAAAAATAACAATAAATCAAAATTTGGAAACCAGTTTATGAAATTTAAAACCCAAATCCTACAAACCCCGGATCCGGTGTCACACAGTCATGAGCTGCTAATACTTAATACAACCAAAAAGAAATGACCAACATAGTCTGAAAATAAATACGACGGTAGAAAGGAAGAGAAGACGAGATCACGGTCGCCAGCTGATACCTCGTCAACTCTGATGAAACTGCTGCTACTCACTGACCAGAGCTGAATCCCGTTGTACCTAGATCTGCACACAAAGTGCAGGGGGTAACGTGAGTACAACAACTTAGTAGTAACAAAACCAAACTACGGGCTGAGAGGTAGTGACGGACTAAACCTCCGATAATTTGAACAACAGTATATAACACATACATGACAGTAATATATCAGGAGATAAACACGATGCATCAACATATGTCTGTAACTCTACATCCTAGCATGAATTCATATAGAATCAAGAATGATGTATACTCAGTAATCAAACTCTCATAAGGTGGTCCACTCAGTACTAGACTACGGCCTCCCAGCCCAGGGAATTCCATCCCAGATATTACATAAACACAAGTGACACTGTCACCTAGTACTGAGGAAAAAGGCCGATCCATCCACCATGGAGAAGATCCATCTCCGGAACATAATACCCACGGAGGAAATCCATCTCCGGAACATAAGACCCACGGAGAAAATCCATCTCCGGAACATGAGACCCACGGAGAAGATCCATCTACGGAACGTGAGACCCACGGATAAGATCCATCTCCGGAACATAATACTCGGACAAGATCCATGTTCATGGAAATCCATCCCTCAATATATGTGTGCTCACTGGAGGTGTAAAGACTCTGGAGGGGCTCCTTTCAGCCCAAGCGCTATATCAAGCCAACAAAGGCATGATTCCAGGATCGCTGCGGTGTGCAGTCCAACCTCATAACTGTCTCAAAACCAGGCTCCAAGCCTCACTCAGTCAGTACCTTCCAGTCTCACTCACAATGCTCTAACATATGAAAATCATCCCAAACCAATGATAATATAGAATAAACTAGCAACTCATGAGACTGAGACATGAAACATATACTATGTCAGGAATGAGTACATGAAAAGAATAATCATAAATAGAGACAGCAATAATCGACCGTTCCGGTCTGAACATATCGGAGTGAAGCCTTAACATTTATACTTAGCATGATTTCTATTTCGTTCAAGGTAAATACCACCTTCACAGTACAAATATCAACCTGATATAACTATTAGAAAGTGCCATGGGATTATCCAGGCTACAAACATTCGGTGTAAGCCCACATGCCCGTCACTTGGCAAGTGCGTCACCTTAACTAACATCGAATATCAAATAGTTTGGGGTTTCGAACCCTCAGTTCCGAGTTTGAAAGTGTTACTTACCTCAAAACCGGCTAATATACTACTCCGTTGTGCCCTTACCTCTAAATTTCGGCCTCCGAGTGCTCCAAATCTACCAACAATCAGATGTATATCATTATAATATGCTAAGGAACTAATCCCAATCGAAATGTATCAAAAATACTCAAAATCCCGAAATTGGTCAAACCCGACCCCTGGGCCCACGTTCCGAAACTCATAAATTCTTATACAAAACTGTTCTTCATCATCTCACGAGTCCGTACATATAAAGAACACTAAATTCGTAGTCCAAATGACCCTTCAAATCCCCATTTTAAAGACTCTTAATCCCAAGACCTAATTACCCAAACTTACACTGATTTTTTCCCAATTTTCCACCATATATCCGACCTTTAATCACATATAAGCGAGTTTAAAGTCTAAAAGCCTTACCTCAATGAAGAACTATCGAATACGCTCTTCAAAAACCTTCCAAAAGCTTCAAAACCGGATGAAATATTTAGAAAAATGGCTAAAATTCGCGAAGGCACGCTTTTATACTTTCTGTCCAGTGGGTCCACACCTGCGACCACTTACTCGCACCTGCGGAAAATCCCAAGGACTCTAACTTTCGCACCTGCGATCGACCTCCCGCACCTGCGACCTCGCAGGCGCGGCAATTACCTCGCACCTGCGGACTCTTCTCACTCAGCCAACTTCCGCACCTGCGGCTCCCCATCCGCATGTGCGAAACACCAGCAACAGAAACGTCAGCAGTGACAAAACTATTCCAAATTCCCCGTTAACCATCTGAAACCATCCCGAGCCCCTCGGGACCCCACCCAAACATACTGACGCATCATATATGATCATTCAAACTTAGTCGACCCTCCAAAAAATCAAACACAACATCAGAACCCCAAAAACACGTCGAATTCAAGCTTATGAACTTTGAATTTTCTAAATTCCACCAACGATGTCGAAACTACCCAAAACAACTCCGATTGACCTGAAATTTTGCAGACATATCCAAAATGACATTACGAACCTGTTTCAACTATCGGAATTCCATTCCGACCCCGATAGCCTATTTTCCATTAACAACCGGAAATCGCCAAAAACTAACTTTCGCTAATTCAAGCCTAATTCTACACCAGACATCACAAAAATATTCCGAACACACTCCTAAGTCCCAAATCACCTAACGAAGCTATCTGAGCCATAAAATCTGCATTCTGAGGTAGTTTCCCAATAAGTCAACTCTCATTTGACTTTTCCCATTATAAGGCTATCTTTAAATACTAAGTTAATGAATTCTCATTTAACCATTCAGATTTCAAGCCTATCGACTCTAACACATCAATAATAGAATAACCAATCCATTACAAGTCAATGACATCAATAAAAATGCAATTTCTACGTAACGATAGACCGGGTCGTTACATTCTCCCCCACTTAAACATACATTCGTCCTCGAACGTGCCTAGAGTTGTTCCAACACCACCAAAAATTGTTGTGTAACCTTCCATGCACATATTCGGAGGTGATCCTATGTCACCTTACCCCATCTACGTCCGATAACACAACATAACTGAAATTTCATTATCAAATCCTGACCCATAGACCTTAAAACCAAGTTTTCACTTCTGAAATAATTTACAAGTTCAAATTTCCACGACAAGAAGCTGAAATAGTCTAAACACATTGTTCAACCCATATCTGTAACTCAAGATGAAATCACATAATATATCGCGTGGCTCAACCACTCATAGCGATAACTCTTAACCACAACAGCTATTCAAACAACTCAATACGGGTACATACCCTCTTATCAAAACATGCCTCGTTCTAACACTTCCATATACTGCCGATGAAGAAAGAAACAAGTATAACCCAGTAACCATTCGCCCGACCAGTATCAATACCATCCAGAGCCATAACTTGTGCAACTTGTGCACTCAATACCACATACCAAGAGTTCAATTCATTAAATAAAGAAGACTTGCACGAGAGGGCTATCCTGCCACTAACACTTACCATTACCATATCATACTAAAATTCTTATACACATTGTGAAACCATATCACACAAATCCGACACCAAGGATCATACCTCTACCTAACCGAGCTGCAAAGCGTGATCCCATCCAACCGCTGGACCACATGACACACTCCAAACCACCTTGCTCAAAATCAATAGCCATGCGAAATTCGACATCAATTACTCAAAGTGCATTTCTTTAATCACGGGAGAAAACGGGACGATACCATGCCACCCAAACCAGCAATAACGTGACCAACATGTCTCAATCCTAATAAGCCCAATAACTTACTTTACTCAAATATCGCTATACAGCCCCGATAGAACTACATCATATGCACATATACAACCAACAATCACAACTCCTCGAACACCGGAAGGTAACTCATAGATCACTCCAAGACACGAATAAGCTCAATGACAATTGAATGGTACATCCCTCAACAATAGCAATTCGGAGTCAACAATTCCGACTCGGTGCAGACCACACACCCATACCGGCCTACTAATAACTCTAAGTCAACCCTGGTCACCCACAATAGGTAGATAACTCTCCGAACGTTCGTAATGACTGAATCATGACATATACAACCACCTGACTAGCTTGCTCGAATCCTCGTATTTCACAACTACAAAAATAACCTGTTCATGAAAACTCCCAGTCTCAATATCCATGAGGCGCACCAATTACCATATATGGTCCCAATTACCAACTCAAATGTATAACACGCCCCTAATACTTTATCATTCCGCGAGGGATACCCCCATAATTCCTCTATGTCACCAAGAAACCTCAAATACCAGCAGTCGATCCGACGAGAGAGCGTCATAACACCAATAAAGCACCCTATTTAAACACATTGCCTTGAACACATTGTCCTTTATGAATGTATACTCTCATCCAGCCACCCAATAGTGGTATTCTTTACCTAATCATATGAAACTACCAATTCTGACCGTCATTCCAAAAACTGGACCGTGACCTCACATATGCCACTCTCCACCATACACAAAATACCGCATACGCCATGTGATCCTATGATAAACATGAGAACTTCATGCTCCTTTCCTAGCCACAACAACTACATACCCAACTAGCCAAGAACTTTCCGTGCGATCCCATTTAGAAACAAAATCACTATATATCACCTGGCCACTCACGCTCGTAGAAATATACATCTCCAGCCATGGTAGAAACCATCAAGAACTCCCGAATCACACTTGTACAACACCAAACCATCAGGAATGAATCCTTCTAACTCAACCAAGCTATGCATGCCACCAAATTCCAAGAGAATTGCTAATAAACACCTGTAACAATTCATTACTTTATAAACACCCAAAGAACTAACCATATCCCTTATCATCCCGATCCGACCTACTACCAAGCTGTCCTATTTATTCAAGTTCCTTCTAACTTACCTTCGAATTGATACTTCTTCTTACCATAATACCACAATCCTCAATCCCAACTCACCGCACGAAACCCGAGCATAAATATATACCGTCTAAGGCTCATAGGCCGCTGAATACTTCCTCAATTATCCCCAAATGCACCACATTAGAAATACTTACCCTGAAGAGACTTCCTACGAATTTAAAGTCATTACCTTCACTTTCTTGATACTGATGGATAGAATCCATGATAATGCAAATACACCACAAGCCTAGACACTTTTCCCGTAAATCTCATTTCTAGCCCTTCTCACACCTTGAAGATCCTCAATCGCTACTGTGAGCATGTGATTTTTACTCGCCGTATCGTCCTATAAAAATCTCAATAAATCAATTGATTTCATGAATTTTGTTAATTTTTCAGTAATTAATTGTGAATTACTTGCATTTTTGCATATCCACAATTCATCTTTCAAAATTATTAAAATTTGCATCACTATTATCAAAGAATTATGAAGTTATTATTTATAATTAATTGAATAATAGACGAACGATGAGTATTTAACGTAATGTATTTTTTAATAACTAATTACTATAAAAATTAACTATTTTTATTCGATAAATCATATATTTAATTAAGAATATATAATTGTTTGTTTTATTCTTAATTAATATGTAAATAGATGAAAAATAAGGTTTAAAATTAGTTGCTAATATTTGTTGTATTAAATTAGATTTGGACTTATTTAGGTTAATTAGTTAATTAATTGAGAAAAAAAAACCAATATCGAACCTAGGCTTGAAACTACCCAGGCCCAAAACCCCCTTACCCGGCCTGCCCCAACACCGTTCCAAACGACCCCGTTTGGTTTAAACAATTGAATCCTGGCCATTGATTGAAATTTATCGGACGACCAGGAGCTCACCCCCCTAAACTATATAAATGTCCAAACTAAACCATACCTCCCCCGCATTCACTTAGAAGTCTAACCCCCCCCCCCCCCCCCCCCCTTCGTCTGTCTCTCTCTCTCTCTCTTCTCTCTAAAAATCCTAGCCGCCTAGGGTTCCTACCTTGCTCCACCCACCGCAAATCGCCTACTGGTGGCAGACGAGCTCCAATCAACCCCAACTTCTCACCGGACAATCCCCATCATCCCCTCTACCACCTCTCATTGCTGGTTTCCCTAAAAACCCAGTCGATTTGCACCAGTTTCAGATCTAAGAAATCTGAAAACCCCAAAAACTACTCCCCGGCCGATTCGAGAATAATCAATGGTTCAGACCTTCATGGGTCGATTTCTCTTAACTAGAGCAATCGATTCATGAAGGTTTGATTCATTTTCAAACCCCACTGGATCCGGTAAGGTCCAACGACCTCCTTTCTCTTTCCCGGCCAAAAAACCCCTTTTACGGGTATCCCCTCTTCCCCTTCTAACTGTCTTTGTGCTATTAGCATGAGTATGTCATAGTTTAATTATTTTTTTTGTATCACTGTTTAGATCTTTTGTTTTCTTTCGTCGCTTTCTTCCACTTGTTAGTTTAAACTCTAAATGTGCTTCGTGACAGTCATGTCTTGATTTTATTCTCTTCAATTAAGTAATTAGTTTTCGTCATTGTGTATGACTGTTCTGTTTGGATTTGCATTACCTTCGATTTGATTGATTTAGTGTTTAACATGTTATGCACATTCCGGAATATTTTTGCAACCATGTTTAGTCATTTAGGTTTTCCTGTTAATCACCATTGATTTACTAAAGGTTCTACTTGTTTAAAATTAATAATTAGCTTTATTGGTTGATGCTTAAGTCCTCCAGAATACCTTTGATGTTGTTTATCTCCTCTCTAAATGCTACTGTCCATCCCTATTTGATTACCCACCCTAACCTTAGTATAATGTGAAGATTAATCATTCACCTAGATTATTTTATTAGTTAATTAGGCTCCTAACTTCATGGAGAGTTTAGTTACTAATATAATTAACTAAGATCAAGAAGCAATCTAATAAACTAACCATTTTTTATTGACTAACTAAGTCCTAAAATCTGCCTAAGGTAATTAATTTAGGATTAATTAACTAGAATAAATTGTTTAACCTAGGCTTGATAATTAGTTGAGTTTTCTGATTTTAGGTAAGTGAGTTTGAATTAATTAAACTAAAACAGTTAACTTAATTTAAGAAGTCAAAACTGATTAGTTTACTTCAATTAGTTGATTTAAACATAGGTAAGTAGTATAAAACTAACTCTAGGCATTTAATCAATTAATTCTTAATTAATTAACTCAACCTTAGTCAACAACAACTAATAGTTAACTAAAGAACATAGTTGGGGTTAACTAACCAAAATGCTTAGTTAACTAGTGAACCTAACTAGTGTTAGTTAACTAGAGTTAAATAATAACCCAAAGTGAGCTTAACCTTGATTACCCAATGGTAAATTAAGGAACTCCAAGGGGTACAATGGGTAATGTGGATTTAGGAAATCACAATTTTAAGGGTAATAGGATCATTTAATAGGTAACGATGTTCTAGAATAAGGGGCAGCTGTCCCAAAGTTAGGGTTGACAGCTGTCCCAAAGTTAGGGTTGACAGCTGCCCTGTGTACTGTTTTGGTACTACTTTTCAGTATTGGATAGGTAATATTCAAAGAATATCCCATTCCCAAATAGCCTATAAGTAGACCCTTTTTTTAGAGGTGAAGGGGGAATGTTTTGACACTGGGGAGTTGGAATTTTTACACCTGTGAGCTGCTGGGATACAGGATCCTTCCCATTCTTCAAAAAGTATTGTCTCTACTTAAAAGATTTAGAAAAGAGAGTCTTATTAGAAAAAAAAATCTTTGACTTCCTTTTTTGAAAACAAGTCCACAACTAAATGGCCTAGTCCAACTACCATTCTTTTTGGATTTATGATTTCTGGGAGTGTTCTTCAAACATTCACACTCAAAGATTTATGGGTTAATTCTTGATGGGCTGTTTGGTTTTGTCCCTGGGTTTTATGTTTGCTGCTGATCTCCCTTCCTATTTTGATGTTTATTGTTCATACTTGACCTTTATTTGGTCAAGTTTCTTGCTGGATTTTTTTTCTCTTTAAAGGTATGTAACAGTGAACTTTATACAAAATTATTGAATTCAGACTTTGTTTTAAACTTGTTGGTTCATATTGTATTTTCTTCAAGAATATGTGAATCTTCTTCTTTCCCTTTCTTAATGTAGAAACTAAAGTAAGATTATCATTATCTAAATATATGCATGCAACTCTTGGAATCTGCTTGGTAGTGTGCTGAACTTCTGTTAACAAGCTTAATGTTTGATAGCTAGGTGGTAATTTCATATGTGTTTAGTATGTTAGAAAGATAAATGGCACTAGGGTGGATGAACCTGACCTTCCAATAGTCAAATTCACCCTATAATAGTGCACAAAACAGTAGTGTAGATGGCTGAAATTCACCCTTTAAAGGGTATACAACATGTAGTCAAAAAGGCTATAGAGTAAAGAATCTGAACCCTTATATGGTCTGATTCAATCTCTAAAAAGCCAAGAATAGTCAAAATGTTCAAAGGAATGCTATTTGAAGTATTGGTATGGTTGTTAGAAATGTCAAGTAAGTTTATATCTCTGGGTTTGAATCAGACTCTCCTTCATAGTCAGATTCAATCTAAGAAAAATACATAAAACCTGTTGCCTTTCTTCATGCTGAACCTGTGATCACTTATCAAAATTTGGTTGTCCCTCTATGTGTGATTACAACAGCAGAATTATCTGTTAGAGGCTTCTGTGATTAATTCCATATCCTTGAAGTCATAATAGAGTCATTTAGCTAGAATTAAAGGGGTAGTGAATCTAACCTTTTATAATGGTCAAATTCAGCCCATATTTTAGATGCTTAGAGAGTAGTTTGTCACCCTTCAAGGGTACAGAAGTGAGGTCATCAACAAAGGCTCTAGAGTATGGAATCTGAACCTCCCAAATGGTTAGGTTCACTCTTTGAACATGCCTAAATGATCAAGTTAAGGAATTAATAGGACTAAAGGTCCCAAGTACAAAAATGACAAGTCCAGAGGTGAATTGATCCTTTTATAATCATATTCACCCTGAGAAAGTGCATAAACAATTCTGCCAGGTAATATGGTTTGAGCACAAGCATTATCAGAATTAAAATTGACCTTCCCATGGTCAGTTTGGTTCTGGTATTGCATAACACTCAAACAAATCGGGTGTTTTACAGATTCCAAAGAGATGACTCAAACGTAAGGCTTCAAGAGAGCTTTAAGTCAGCAAATTAGTTAGAATTTTTTTTTTCTTTCATTCTGGAAAGTGTATAGTGGCAGTGAAGTTATAACCCCCTCCCTGTATTTCTTGTGCTTTCATTGTAATGTAATTTAAAGACTGGATTGTACGCTTAATTTAAAATTTATTCATGTTCCTAAAACCTGCATAAACACCCCATTTGGATTTTTTTTTTACTGGAAAAATGTTTATTTCAAATTCAGTAAAGTTTCAACATGGATAGAATCAGTAGATCACCTTCAGTTTACCTTGGGTCTCGTAAATCTGCGAGAACCAACGTATACATACATGCGAACATTAATTCTTTGGAAGAATGAGATTAGTTTGTTTAGAATTGATAAGGATTACTGTTTCTAGCTTAATAAAGACCGCCTGTGGTATGATCTTTGTTAGAAATAAAAAAAAAATTCTAGCAGAACTAGAGTGATTTCATCTTGCCCATCCATATCAGAATTAATAAGTAACACATTTGGACATCTGAATTTCTTAAGTGTACACATCTGAACGAATGTGGGACGTCCTGATTCCCATACTTGCCATAGTTGGTTAAAAAACAGAAATTCTGTCCAGAAATAGCCAAGGATAGGGTGGCCTAAAGTGATTAATTGGGGCAAAATATGGCCATAGCCAGAAAATTGTTTCCTTTTAGGCTAATGAATTCCTCTGTTTCTTTAGACAACCCCCTAGATAAAATTAGGCCCTTTAGATTGAAATTTGATAAAGAACCGAATACTATTCCAAGCTACAATAAGCTACACTCGGGAGTGGCAACTCACGCCCCGACCCTCAATTCTAAACAACTAAAAATGTACATAGCTATCACGGGTGCATTTCATGTGAGGTTTTGCCCTGTGCTAAAAAACAACAAGTGCACGCCATCGTAACTTGTGCAAGATAAATCCATAAACATCCTAATCAATCCTAAAACTAAAATGCTCTTGCAAAAAATAGAAAACTCAAACATCGCCAAAAATGGGCATTATAAAACCGTCACGACCATAGTCTTGACTACGTAATCTACACGCGGGTGTGACAACTCATGTCCCCATCTTCAACTTCAAAATATAATAAAAATCACATTTTGTAATTGCGGGTGCATTTCATGTGGCGTAGTTATAATATGTCCCAAAGACAAATAAGTGCATGACATCGTGACTTATTTCAAGATAAATCCATAAATATTGAAAGCGGTTTTAAAAAGTAAAAAAGGCTAAATGCCCAATAGGCTAAAACACGTAAAAAAAATCAGATAATATAGGCCAAATATTAATAGTACCCGACCATGCTAGAACCACGGAACTCGGGAATGCCTAACACCTTCTCCCGGGTTAACAGAATTCCTTACTCGGATTTTGATCGCAAAAAAATTAAAACAGAGTCAAAATTTCCTCGGTTTTGGATTTTAAAATAAAACAGTATCCCGGAGTATCGTCAAAAATCCGGGTGGCAACTCTGAAAACTAAAATAAATCCCAAATCTAAATAATGTCACTTAAATTGGAAAAACACCCTATATCATCCCTTTCGGGAAAAAGGAGGTGTGACAGCTCTGGCGACTCTGCTGGGGATCGAACCCAGAATCTCTGGTTCAGGGTTCAAGAATTCGATCTTAGAATAGCTGTTATATTTGGCTTTATTATCTGATTTTATATGTATGAACCTAATGTGCTAAATGCTGCTTTTTAACCGCTTTGATATTATCTGAACTGTATATAAATTGTGCCGAAACTCTCTTCTCTCCGAGTCTTCTAAATCATCTAGGAAGTGTGCACTTCGTGTGACTTCTTTTCTGTTAGAGTCGTATCCAAATTTTAGAACAAGGTACGGATAAGTTGCAAAGCCGGTGAAGCTTCTGTATTCCCGGTACGCTGCCCCGACCTCGGCTGGAGCTGTCCGCTCAGGTAAGCCTGGTCTAGAACAAAACCCCATGTTTAAGCCTAGAATAACAAAACCTCATGCCGGATCCCTAGTAGGAACGCTTATTTGCATCATGTGCATTTGACTTAGGGGACTCAACACAGGGGTTGGGTCCGTCCAGGACAGGTGTACCCGAAATGAAACACTACCCTGATGCATCTTACTTGCTACACATGCATTTATTCGTCTCAGTTTGTGTATTAACCGGCTAAACCAAAAAATGAACAGAAAAACCAAGAGTGAGGCAGAATAGAGAATTCACCCTGTTTAAAATCCTTGTATTTATCCCGAAACTCTGCCAAAATTTCTAAATATATATATGTATATATATATATATATATATATATATATATATATATATATATATATATATATATATATATATATATATATATATATATATATATAT
>ML407019.1:0-16590 GCA_005239525.1 Nicotiana knightiana | reverse complement strand
GCGAAAGGTATCGGGATAGGGGCAATCTTGATTTCACCCGCGGGACAACACTACCCAGCCACGGCCCGCCTCCGTTTCTTCTGCACAAACAATACTACCGAATGTGAAGCTTGTATAATGGGCATGAACATGGCCGTTGACATGGATGTAGAAGAATTGTTGATCATGGGGGACTCCGATTTGGTCATTAAGCAGGCTCAGGGAGAATGGGAAACTAGAGATGTTAAACTCCTTCCCTACAGGCAGCATGTGGAGAATCTTAGTAAACGATTCAAAACCGTCGAGTTCAGGTATATTCCTCGGTGCCACAATGAGTTAGCTGATGCCTTGGCCACCCTAGCTGCAATGCTACCCTATCCAGGTAATGTTCGCATAGACCCATTGGAGATCCAAATCAAGGAGAGACATGGTTACTGCAACACGGTCGAAGTAGAGTCCGATGTCCAACCATGGTATTATGATATTAAAAGATTTTTGAAGACAAAAGAATATCCCGAGCAGGCCAACGGGGACCAAAAGGGAACCATCCGAAGGCTCGCTAACAGTTTCTTCCTAAGTGGGGAAGTACTGTATAAAAGGACACCCGATCTAAATCTGTTAAGATGTATAGACGCCAAAGAAGCCGAAAAGATAATGGGAGAGATCCACTCAGGAGTATGAGGTCCCCACATGAATGGGTACGTCCTCGCGAAGAAAATTTTGCGGGCTGGATATTATTGGATGACCATGGAGAAAGATTGTTTCGGTTTCGTCCGGAAGTGCCATAAGTGTCAAATACATGGGGACCTAATCCATGCGCCACCTTCAGAACTGCATCATATGTCGGCGCCCTAGCCATTTGTTGCTTGGGGAATGGATGTCATTGGGCCAATCGAGCCAAGGGCCTCATACAATCATAGATTCATCTTGGTTGCTATCGACTATTTCATGAAATGGGTCGAGGCCGTCACTTTCAAAGCTGTCACTAAGAAAGTGGTGGTGGATTTCATGCACACTAATATCATCTGTCCTTTTGGTATCCCAAAAACTATCATTACCGACAACACCGCAAATCTAAACAGTAACTTGATGAGAGAGGTGTGTGAATAGTTCCAGATAACACACCGCAACTCGACCCCTTACCGGCCCAAAGCAAATGGCGCCGTTGAAGCAGCAAACAAAAACATCAAGAAAATTCTCAGGAAAATGATTCAAACATCTAGATAATGGCATGAAAAGTTGCCTTTTGCATTGTTGGGATAACGCACGACCGTGCGTACATCGGTGGGAGCTACCCCTTACCAATTGGTTTATGGAACAAAAGTCGTGATACCCGCTGAAGTTGAAATTCCTTCCCTTCGGGTTATTGTCGAAGCATAAATTGAAGACAATGAGTGGGTCAAGACCCGACTGGAGCAATTAACTCTGATTGATGAGAAAAGAATGGCCGCAGTATGCCACGGACAATTATACCAGCAAAGAATGGCCCGCGCTTACAACAAGAAAGTGCGACCTAGGAACTTCGAGGTAGGGCAACTCGTTTTAAGACGTATCCTCCCACACCACGAAGAAGCGAAAGGAAAATTCGCCCCAAATTGGAAAGGTCCGTACATCATAAGGAAATTGATACCAAAAGCAGCGTTATACCTGAGGGACATCAAAGGAAATGACCCCGAAACGCCTGCCAACACAGATGCCGTCAAAAGATACTATGTTTGATCCTCTACATATTTCCAAGTGTTCTCCGGTTGGGATTACGAAGTCTTTCATTCTCGCTACCCAAACAACATTAACCCTTTTGCAAACCCTTTGAGACGGTTACTTTTCTTTGATTACCCTCTTTGGAACCCGCAGTTCTTATAAAAAAAAATCAAAAAGAAACGAAAACAACGACGAAAGTTTCCTGAACTACGTTCGACTTGATTCCGAAAGGATACGTAGGCAGCCTCTCCTTGGGGTTCAGTCACACCAAAATAAAAATTTCACATTTCCCCGAGAGTTTAAGCTAGGGCAAATGTTATGTTCAGCGACGTTTGCGCATAAAAGGTTCCAAAGTTGTAATTCAATACAAATTCTTTTCACCAAAAACCCTGTTCAAGTCCTTCCGATCAATCAGCATAGATGTCTAAAATTGGAAGATACAGTTGTTAGGAGCACATACAAGTAGTGAGAGAAATTAAAATGAGAGAGTCTTATCGGTGAAAACCCATACGGGCACTGTAAGGCGACGGTGAGTGGAAAAATTGAAAATGAGAGAGTCTTGTTAGTGAAAACTCGCAAAGAGCACTACAAGGCGACGATAAGAAGAGAAATGAGAGAGGTTAGTTGGTGAAAACCCGCAAAGGGAGCCACTGATCGAAAAAGATAATAGGTCACCGACACGGACACAATCCGGGGAAAGGTTTCTCAATCTCGAGGTAATAAGTTGTGATGAATTTCTGAAATTCGGATGGTTTACACGGATCAGGCATCCAGTCCAAAGGGCATGTCATGTTCATTAAATCCCGCGTGCACTCCAGATAAGTCTTTCTTTTCTTTCCCCGAAAGGGACACCTCTTGTTTGAATTCGTCGTCCGTTCTGTCGTTTATTTTTCTTTTGAATCCCTTTCGTCTAACTCTGTCCTGAAACTAAGGCAAAGAAAGGATGGCAAGACTGATTTACATGGCTCTCACTTGACACGGGTCAATATGCAAAAGGCACCCGGCCTCGTCAGGGGCATCGAGTAGATCTCGACTGGCCGTAGCGGCCGATGCTTCAAACTCAAAACCTTGAAAGGAGAAAATCAAATTGAAGTGCCTATAAAGGTGAATGAAGTTGAAAGGTTAAGTCCCACGTGGCTAACCATCTTGGCAAGGTTTGAAAAGCCAAAATATTCCAAATGCCCTAAAGTTACAGTTGGAAGAAAAGTCAGAAATGAAAGGCCAATAAAGGCGAAATAAAGTTGGAAAGGTTAAGTCCCACACGACTAACCGTCGCAGCAGAGTTTGAGGGGCCAAAACATCCCCCCAATACTCTAGAAATCCAAAAGAAAAAGCAAGTGAAAGGCCTACAAAGGCAAAATAAAATGTTGGGTCCCACGTGACCGATCGCCATGGTAAAATCTAGAAAGCCAAGGTCCCAGGGATTAGAGATAAAACCCAATCCTCAGCAAGCAAGTGGTTGAGATCTTCATCAAAAGAACTGAGATCAAGCAGTTGAAAATCAAGGCCGTGAAACCAACCACTGTTTCAAACTAACGAATTGTTCTTTGTTTGAAAATCTGAAACAGGTGCAACTCGAAAGCAACCGTGCAACAAGAAGGTGCAACCAAAAGAAATTGCGCAAGGGCTAGAAGGAGCTCTGCAGCATTGACTCCAAAAGAGGGAAGTTTCCTTCTAAAAATCCTTTCCCGCATGCATGAAAACAGAATAAATAAAATAAAATAATAAAAAAAAGAGAAAAAGAAAAGAAAAAAGAAAAAAGAAGAAATGGAGTTGAAAATGATGCAACCCTAAAGTAGCATAGGACCCTCAACCCCTAGCCAAATATTTTTTCTACCAAGGATATCCCAGTCCTCAGTTGATGCCAAGGTAGGGTCCCGTACCCAAACAGGCACTGGCATAACCCCAGTGATCTCTTTTTCGGGGCAACAGCATAACCTGTTGACCTTTCCAGACACCAGCATAATCTGATGATCTTTCTGACAGCAGCATAACTTGTTGATCACTCCCTCTTCCCCAGGCAACAGATAACCTGTTGACCTTTTCAGACACCGGCATAACCTGGTGATCTTTCTGACAGCAGCATAACCTGTTGATCACTCCCTCTTTCCCAAGCAACAACATAACCTGTTGACCTTTCCAGACACCGGCATAACCTGGTGATCTTTCTGACAACAGCATAACCTGTTGATCACTCCCTTTCCGGGGAAACAGCATAACCTGTTGAATTTTCCAGACACCGGCATAACCTGGTGATCTTTCTAACAACAGCATAACCTGTTGATCACTCCCTTTCCGGGGAAACAGCATAACCTGTTGAATTTTCCAGACACCGGCATAACCTGGTGATCTTTCTGACGACAGCATAACCTGTTGATCATCTCTAGACACCGGCATAACCTGTTGATCATCTCCAAACACTGGCATAACCCAGTAATCTCTATTTCTGACAACATCATAACATGTTGATCATCTCCAAACACTGGAATAATCCAGTAATCTCCATTTCAGGAAACAGCATAACCTATTGATCATCTTCAGACACTGGCGTGACCCAGTGATCTCTTTTTCAGGCAACAGCATGACATGTCAACCTTTCCAGACACCGGCATAACTTGGTGATCTTCCTGACAACGGCATAACCTGTTGATCATCTTCAGACACTGGCATAACCAAGTGATCTCTTTTTCAGGAAACAACATGACCTTTTAACCTTTCCAGACACCGGCATAACCTAGTGATCTTCCTGACAACAGCATAACCTGTTGATTATCTTCAGAAATTGGCATAACCCAGTGATCTCTTTTGTGACAACAACATAACCTGTTAATCCTTCCCCCAGACACCGGCATAACCTGGTGATCTCTTCTCTATGACAGCATAACATGTCGATCTTTTCCTAACATAGGGCCTCCAATCCCTAGTTGATTTCACTTTCCAGGCATAGGGTATCCACCCCCCAGTCGGCATTCACTCTGGGTACATAGTTCCCGGCCTTTTATTTCTTTCAATAATAAAGTAGCATAGATTTTATAACAATAACTCACGAAATTTTTCCTAGTGAAAACTGGGGCAGAAAATTTCATTCGCTTGTCTTGATTTTTCGCAGAGTACATTTCTAGAACATTGGAACTCAAGATGACCAAAAGAAGAAGTTTTGATCCAGAATAAATAAAATAAGAAGAAGAAGAGAAGACCAAACCCAAGGTGCAGAAGCGAAAAAGATGTGGACTGCTCGAGGCAGATTGAAGTCACAAGCTATGCATGTCCATTCTTGATCCAAAAAGCCTGTAGAAGGATGAACTAGCACCTGCAGCCAACAAGCATCAGGATCCAGGTCAGAGTCGGCAAAGGATCAAGACTCATGACCCAGTCCTAGATAGGAATCTTGTAATTTAGAAGCTAATAGGTTTTAGTTAGTCCTTCATTTTGTACTTGGGTGTAATAAGGAGATCAGTAAGCAGTAACAGCAGCAACCGTAGTGAAACCATAGTTACTCGGTAGTCCCAGCTACCAAAACTTTCAGAACTACACTAACCTGATTCCTTTATAACCAAGGATATGTAGGCAACCTTTGAAGCAGGGTTCAGTCAAACTCTTCAAAAACGCTTCACAATGGAACATATGAATAGGTAAAAGTCGTTTATTGCTGCTCATTTTGTCTTTGCCCGAAAATTCTTCGTGTTTCCAAGAAAAGAGGGGCAGTTGTGAGCATGTGATTTTTACTCGTCGTATCGTCTTATAAAAATCTCAATAAATCAATTGATTTCATGAATTTTGTTAATTTTTCAGTAATTAATTGTGAATTACTTGCATTTTTGCATATCCATAATTCATCTTTCAAAATTATTAAAATTTACATCACTATTATCAAGGAATTATGAATTTATTATTTATAATGAATTGAATAATAGACGAATGACGAGTATTTAACGTAATGTAGTTTTTAATAACTAATTACTATAAAAATAAATCATTTTTATTCGATAAATCATAGATTTAATTAAGAATATATAATTGTTTGTTTTATTCTTAATTAATATGTAAATAGATGAAAAATAAGGTTTAGAATTAGTTGCTAATATTTGTTGGATTAAATTAGATTTGGACTTATTTAGGTTAATTAGTTAATTAATTGAGAAAAAAAAACAAATTTTGGACCTGGACTTGAAACTACCCAGGCCCAAAACCCCCTTACCCGGCCTGCCCCAGCACCCTTCCAAACGACCCCATTTGGTTTAAACAATTGAATCCTGGCCATTGATCGAAATTGATCGGACGGCCAGGAACTCACCCCACCTAAACTATATAAATGTCCAAACTAAACCCTACCCCCACCATTCACTTAGAAGTCTAACCCCCCCCCCTTCCCTTTCGTTCGTCTCTCTCTCTATCTTCTCTCTAAAAACCCTAGCCACCTAGGGTTCCTACCTTGCTCCGCCCACAGGAAACCGCCTACCGGTGGCGGACGACATTCAATCAACCCCAACTTCTCACCTGACAATCCCCATCATCCCCTCTACCACCTCCTATTGTTGTTTTCCCTAAAAACCCAGTCGATTTGCACCAGTTTCAGATCTAAGAAATCTGAAAACCCCAAAAACTACTCCCCGATCGATTCGAGGATAATCAATGGTTCAGAACTTCATGGGTCGATTGCTCTTAACTTGAGCAATCGATTCATGAAGATTCGATTCATTTTCAAACCCCACTGGATCCAGTAAGGTCCAACGACCTCCTTTCTCTTTCCCGGCCAAAAAAACCCTTTTACGGGTATCCCCTCTTCCCCTTATAACCGTCTATGTGTTGTTAGCATGAGTATGTCATAGTTTAATTATTTTTGTTGTATCACTGTTTAGATCTTTTGTTTTCTTTCGTCGCTTTCTTCCACCTGTTAGTTTAAACTCTAAATGTGCTTCGTGACAGTCATGTCTTGATTTTATTCTCGTCAATTAAGTAATTAGTTTTCGTCATTTTTTATGACTGATCTGTTTGGATTTGCATTACCTTCGATTTGATTGATTTAGTGTTTAACATACTATGCACATTCCGGACTGTTTTTGCAACCATGTTTAGTCATTTAGGTTTTCCTGTTAATCACCATTGATTTACTAAAGGTTCTACTTGTTTAAAATTAATAATTAGCTTTATTGGTTCATGCTTAAGTCCTCCAGAATACCTTTACTGTCGTTTATCTCCTCTCTAAATGCTATTTTCCATCCCTATTTGATTACTCACCCTAACCTTAGTATAATGTGAAGATTAATCATTCACCTAGATCATTTTATTAGTTAATTAGGCTCCTAACTTCATGGAGAGTTTAGTTACTAATATAATTAACTAAGATCAATAAGCAATCTAATAAACTAACCATTTTTTATTGACTAACTAAGTCCTAAAATCTGCCTAAGGTAATTAATTTAGGATTAATTAACTAGAACAAATTGTTTAACCTAGGCTTGATAATTAGTTGAGTTTTCTGATTTTAGGTAAGTACTTTGACTTAATTAAACTAAAACTAACTTAATTTAAGAAGTCAAAACTGATTGGTTTACTTCAGTTAGTTGATTTAAATATAAGTAAGTAGTATGAAACTAACTCTAGGCATTTAATCAATTAATCTTTAATTAATGAACTCAACCTTAGTCAAGAACAACTAATAGTTAACTAAAGAACATAGTTGGGGTTAACTAACCAAAATGCTTAGTTAACTAGTGAACCTAACTAGTGTTAGTTAACTAGAGTTAAATAATAACCCAAGTGAGCTTAACCTTGATTATCCAATGGTAAATTCAGGGACTCCAAGGGGTACAATGGGTAATGTAGATTTAGGAAATCAGAATTTTAAGGGTAATAAGGTCTTTTAATAGGTAAGAATGTTCTAGAATAAGGGGCAGATGTCCCAAAGATAGGGTTGACAGCTGCCCTATGTACTGTTTTTGGTACTATTTTTCAGTATTGGATAGGGAATATTCAAAGAATATCCCATTCCCAAATATCCTATAAGTAGACCCTCTTTTTAGAGGTGAAGGAGGAATGTTTTGACACTAGGGAGTTTGAATTTTTACACCTGTGAGCTGCTGGGATACAGGATCATTCCCATCCTTCAAAAAATACTGTCTCTACTTAAAAGATTTTGAAAAGAGAGTCTTATTAGAAAAAAAAATCTCTGACTTCCTTTTTTGAAAACAAGTCCACAAAAAAATGGCCTAGCCCAGCTGCTATTTTTTTGGATTTCTGATTTCTGGGAGTCTTCTTCAAACATTCACACTCAAAGATTTCTGGGTTAATTCTTGCAAGGTTGTATGGTTTTGTCCCTGGGTTTTCTGTTTGCTGCTGATCTCCCTTCCTATTTTGTTGTTTATTGTTCATACTTGACCTTTATTTGGTCAAGTTTCTTGTTGGATTTTCTTTCTCTTTAAAGGTAAGTAACAGTGAACTTTATACAAAATTATTGAATTCAGACTTTGTTTTAAACTTGTTGGTTCATATTGTATTTTCTTCAAGAATATGTGAATTTTCTTCTTCCCCTTTCTTAATGTAGAAACTGAAGTAAGATTATCATTATCTAAATGTATGCATGCAACTCTTGGAATCTGCTTCGTAGTGTGCTGAACTTCTGTTAACAAGCTTAATGTTTGATAGCTAGGTGGTAATTTCATATGTGTTTAGTATGTTAGAAAGATAAATGGCACTAGGATAGATGAATCTGACCTTCCAATGGTCAAATTCACCCCTTAATAGTGCACAAAACAGTAGTGTAGATGGCTGAAATTCACCCTTTAAAGGGTATACAATATGTAGTCAAAAGAGCTATAGAGTAAAGAATATGAACCCTTATATGGTCTGATTCAATCTCTAAAAAGCGAAGAATAGTCAAAATGTTCAAAGGAATGCTATTTGAAGTATTGGTATGGTTGTTAAAAATGTCAAGTAAGTTTGTATCTCTGGGTTTGAATCAGACACTCCTTCATAGTCAGATTCAATCTAAGAAAAATACATAAAACTTGTTGCCTTTCTTCCTGCTGAACCTGTGATCACTTATCAAAATCTGGTTGTCCCTCTATGTGTGATTACAATAGCAGAATTATCTGTTAGAGGCTTCTGTGATTAATTCCATATCCTTGAAGTCATAATAGAGTCATTTAGCTAGCAGTAAAGGGGTAGTGAATCTGACCTTTTATAATGGTCAAATTCACCCCATATTTTAGATGTTTAGAGAGTAGTTTATCACCCTTCAAGGGTACAGAAGCGAGGTCATCAACAAAGGCTCTAGAGTATGGAATCTGAACCTCCCAAAGTGTTAGGTTCACTCTTTCAACATGCCTAAATGATCAAGTTAAGGAATTAATAGTACTAAAGGTCCCAAGTACAAAAATGACAAGTCCAGAGGTGAATTGATCCTTTTATGATCATATTCACCCTGAGAAAGTGCATAAACAATTCTGTCAGGTAATATGGTTTGAGCACAAGCATTATCAGAATTAAAATTGACCTTCATATGGTCAGTTTTCTTCTGGTAGTTGCATAACACTCAAACAAATCGGATGTTTTACAGATTCCAAATAGAAGACTCAAACGTAAGGCTTCAAGAGAGTTTCGAGTCAGCAAATTAGTTAGAATTTTATTAGTTTCTTTCATTCCGGAAAGTGTATAGTGGCAGTTAAGTTATAACCCCCTCCCTGTTTTCTTGTGCTTTCATTGTAATGTAATTTAAAGACTGGATTGTACGCTTAATTTCAATTTTTATTCATGTTCCTAAATTTCGAGTTTTCATTTTTCTGTTCTGCAAATGATATTAAGAACGTATGTAAAAACTGCATAAACACCCCGTTTGGAATTTTTTTTTTACTGGAAAAATGTTTATTTCAAATTCAGTAGAGTTTCAACATGGATAGAATCAGTAGATCACCTTCAGTTTACCTTGGGCCTCGTAAATCTGCGAGAATCAACGTATACATACATGCGAACATTAATTCTTTGGAAGCATGAGATTAGTTTGTTTAGAATTGATAAGGATTACTGTTTCTAAATTAATAAAGACCGCCTGTGGTATGATCTTCGTTGGAAATCAAAAAAAATTCTGGCAGAACTAGAGTGATTTCATCTTGCCCATCCATATCAGAATTAATAAGTAACATATTTGGACATCTGAATTTCTTAAGTGTACACATCTGAACGAATGTGGGACGTCCTGATTCCTATACTTGCCATCGTTGGTTAAAAAACAAAATTCTGTCCAGAAATAGCCAAGCATAGGGTGGCCTAAAGTGATTAATTAGGGAAAAATATGGACATAGCCCGAAAATTGTTTCCTTTTAGGCTAATGAATTCCTCTCTTTCTTTAGACAACCCCCCTAGATAAAATCAGGCCCTTTAGATTGAAATTTCATAAAGAACCGAATACTATTCCAAGCTACAATAAGCTACACTCGAGAGTTGCAACTCATGCCTCCGACCCTCAATTCTAAACAACTAAAAATGCACATAGCTATCACGGGTGCATTTCATGTGAGGTTTTTCCTTGTGCTAAAAAACAACAAGTGCACACCATCGTAACTTGTCCAAGATAAATCCATAAACGTCCTAATCAATCTTAAAACTAAAACGCTCTTGCAAAAAATAGAAAACCCAAACATCGTCACAAATGGGAATTATAAAACTGTCACGACCATAGTCTTGACTACGTAATCTACATGTGGGTGAGACAACTCATGTCCCCATCTTCAACTTCAAACTATAATAAAAATCACATGTCGTAATTGTGGGTGCATTTCATGCGGCGTAGTTATAATATGTCCCAAAAACAAATAAGTGCACGACATCGTGACTTATTTCAAGATAAATCCATAAATATTGAAAGCGGTTTTTAAAAAGTAAAAAAGGCTAAATGCACATTAGGCTAAAACACGTAAAACAATCAGATAATATAGGCCAAATATTAATAGTAAGCGACCGTGCTAGAACCACGGAACTCAGGAATGCCTAACACCTTCTCCCGGGTTAACAGATTTCCTTAATCGGATTTCTGATCGCAGACAAATTAAAACAGAGTCAAAATTTCCTCGGTCTGGGATTTTAAATAAAACGGTGTCCCGGAGCATCGTCAAAAATCCGGGTGGCGACTCTGAAAACTAAGAAAAATCCCAAATCTAAATAATTTCACTTAAATTGGAAACACTCCCTATAGGATCCCTTTCGGGAAAAAGGAGGTGTGACAGCTACATATAACCTTGAATCCGTCTGAACCATTCTCGAACGCCATTTACTCTACGAAATTTCAATTACACTAACCATGTAAACAGAACAACCTGACCCCGCTTGCAATCCACATACTAGGAAAGTAATCCACACCTTTGAAGCAACAAGCACGCTCATACATCGCGCATTCTAAACTTAACAGTACAACTTCATCATACAATGAATTCCACTATCCGTAAAGTACATTACAACTTATATCGAAGAAATTTCCATTACTCGAGCCATTCCCAGACTCCACCTCTGCAGGTTATAACTGATTCACCAATATACCTCGAACTGAAACCAATACAACACATAATCATGTAATCAACTTATCAATAACGAACTCCCCCACTTGGCTCAAATCCAAGGATCACGATAAACAAGACTATGTCCACACAGTATCACTGCCACCATGCTGTGGTGGGATTCAACTAAATCCTCCATAAGCTTATATGACCCAAACCATCTAACACTCAAATCAATTTCCAATCTCACATCCACCATTGTGATGGTCATGCCAACTCCCACAAGCGATCTAAACTCAAATTGCAACATGCATCATTTACTGATAGAGAGAACTTACTACAGATAGACATAAGGGTCACACACCTCAGGACAACCCGCAGGAGATACCCCTACCTGCTAAATCTCAAAATGTTATCTCCCTATACACTTCCGAATATCATAGCTATCACACAATCACTATACCTTCCTACAGTAGAACACAACCACTGCCTGACCTCGAGACATCCCATAAGCGGTATAAGAACCTGAAGCTGATGGCAATACTAACACTGGAGTTGTGGTCCAGGAATTCTTGAGCTTCTGGAAGCTCCACCCACACTCGTCTGACCATATAGATACCTTCGCTGGACACCACGTGTCCCTAGAATGCTACTGAACTAAGCCAATAATTCACACTTGGAGAACTTCGCACAAAGCTTCTCCTCCATATACCCTTGTAATACCATCATCAAATGCCGAATATGCTATCCATGGCTACGTGAGTACGGCAGGATGCCATCAACAAATACAATAACAAATGAGTTATAACACGGCTGAATACACCGTCAATCAAATACATGAACGCTGCTGGGGCATTGGTTAACCCAAAAGACATCACCAGGAACTCATAACACAACATAAAAATCTACTTCACTCCACAACTAAACCACACAGGAGGTCCTTCAATACACTCACAACTAGAAGTCGTATCCTAACTCAATATAGACGTCAAATACTTAATGGTCCTTTCCATATTTCCCGCTAGTCCATTCTTGTCACAATTAAACAACCTGAACACATCTAACTATCAATCGAACTCACCACGTAGTCATCTTGTCACAAAGTTCCATCAATAAGGACACTAACAAACCTATAAGTCCCCAATACATATGCTCACACAAATGAAATCTCAGCACTCAAGCTACAGACAAAAAATCCGGCCTCAAGTCCTCTAGACTGGCCCCAAGCATGCTAAAATTACATCCCATTCATGGAAGTCACAAACCATTGGTGCATGGCTGATACCGAGCGCTCACGTGCACGTTTGAATACATGAAAGGAGTTCAAAGAATTACGCTTCAGGTTGAATTAATGGATTCGCACAACAAGAATTCGAGAATGTGAGATTTTTCCTAAAGGTTATGGAGCTTCTCGAAGATAAGAACAGACGTTTCCGGACCGATCCGCAAGACTCTACTTAACCTGCTCATGTTTGGTGAGACCGATTTAACCTAGCCCTATGATACCAACTTGTCACGACCCATTTCCAGAGTCATGATGGCGCCTGTCGTAGAACCAGGAAAGCCACTAATTTTATCTAACTAAATACAATTTCCAATAAAAATATCCTTCTTAACAAGTTTGTGATTAAAAATAACAATAAATCAAAATTGGGAAACCACTTTATGAAATTTAAAACCCAAATCCTACAAACCCCGGATCCAGTGCCACAAAGTCATGAGCTGCTAATACTTAATACAACCAAAAAGAAATGACTAACATAGTCTGAAAATAAATACGACGGTAGAAAGGAAGAGAAGAAGAGATCACGGTCCCCAGCTGATACCTCGTCAACTCTGATGAAACTGCTGCTACTCACTGACCAGAGCTGAATCCCGCTGTACCTGGATCTGCACACAAGGTGCAGGGGGTAACGTGAGGACACCAACTCAGTAGTAACGAAACCAAACTACGGGCTGAGAGTTAGTGACAGACTAAACCTCCAATAATTCGAACAACAGTATATAACTCGAACATGACAGTAACATATCAGGAAATAAACACGATGCATCAACATATGTCTGTAACTCTGCATCCTAGCATGAATTCATATAGAATCACGAATGATGTATACTCAGTAATCAAACTCTCATAAGGTGGTCCACTCAGTACTTGACTACGGCCTCTAGGCCCAGGGAAGTCCATCCCGGATATTACATAAACACAACTGACATTGTTACGTAGTACTGAGGAAAAAAGCCGATACAGCCACCACGGAGAAGATCCATCTCCGGAACATAATACCCACGGAGGAAATCCATCTCCTGAACATAAGACCCACAGAAAAAATCCATCTCCGGAACATGAGACCCACAGAGAAGATCCATCTCCGGACCATAATACTCGGACAAGATCCATGTTCAGAGAAATCCATCCCTCAATATATGTGCGCTCACTGGGGGTGTAAAGACTCCAGAGGGGCTCCTTTCAGCCCAAGCACTATATCAAGCCAACGAAGGCATGATTCCAGGATCGTTGCGGTGTGCAGTCCAACCTCATAACTGTCTCAAAACCAGGCTCCAAGCCTCACTCAGTCAGTACCTTCGAGTCTCACTCACAATGCTATAACATATGAAAATTAGCCCAAACCAATGATAATACAGAATATAATAGCAACTTACGAGACTGAGGCAAGAAACATATACTACGACAGGACTGAGTACATGAAAACAATAATCATAAGTAGAGACAACAATAATCGACCGTTCCGGTCTGAACATATCGGCGTGAAGCCTTAACATTTATATTTAGCATGATTTCTATTTCGTTCAAGGTAAATACTACCTTCACAGTACAAATATGAACCTGAGGTAGCCATTAGACAGTGACATGGGATGAGCCAGGCTACAAACATTCGGTATACGCCCGCATGCCCGTCACTTGGAAAATGCGTCACCTTAATTAACATCAAATATCAAATATTTTGGGGTTTCGAACCCTCAGTTCCGAGTTTGGAAGCATTACTTACCTCGAAACCGGCTAATATACTACTCTGCAGTGCCCTTGCCTCTAAATTCGGCGTCCGAGTGCTCCAAATCGACCAACAATCAGATGTATATCATTATAATATGCAAAGGAACTAATCCCAATCGAAATGTATCAAAAATACTCAAAAATCCCGAAATTGGTCAAACCCGGCCCCCGGGCCTACGTTCTGAAACTCAGAAATTTTTATAGCAAACTGTTCTTCATCATCTCACGAGTCCGTACATATAAAAAACACTAAATTCAGAGTCCAAATGACCTCTCAAATCCCAATTTTAAAGACTGTTAATCTCAAGCCCTAATTACCCAAATTTACACTGATCTTTCCCAAATTTTGCACCATAAATCCGACCTTTAATCACATATAAGCTAGTTTAGAGTCCAAAAACATTACCTCACTGAAGAACTATCGAATCCCGTCTTCAAAACCCTTCCAAAAGCTTCAAACCCGGATGAAATATTGAGAAAAATGGCTAAAATTTGCGAAGGCACGCTTTTATACTTTCTGTCCAGTGGGTCCGCACCTGCGACCACTTACTCCCACATGCGGATCCCAGGTGCGCACCTGCGGAAAATCCCAAGGACTCTAACTTATGCACCTGCGATCGACCTCCCGCACCTGCGGCCTCGCAGGTGCGGCAATTACCTCGCACCTACGGACTCTTCTCACTCAGCCAACTTCCGCACCTGCGGAACCGCACCTACGGCTCCCCATCCGCAGGTGCGAAACACCAGCAACAGAAATATCAGCAATGACAAAACCATTCCAAACTCCCCGTTAACCATCAGAAACCATCCCGAGCCCCTCGGGACCCCACCCAAACATACCGACGCATCATATATGATCATTCAAACTTAGTCGAGCCTCCGAAACATCAAACACAACATCATAACCCCAAAAACACGTCGAATTCAAGCCTATGAACTTTGAATTTTCTAAATTCCACCAACGATGTCGAAACTACCCAAAACAACTCCGATTGACCTGAAATTTTGCATACATATCCAAAATGACATTACGAACCTGTTCCAACTGTCGGAATTCCATTCCGACCCCGGTAGCCTATTTTCCACTGCCAACCGAAAATCGTCAAAAACTAAATTTCGCCAATTCAAGCCTTATTCTACACCGGATATCACAAAAATATTCCGACACACTCCTAAGTCCCAAATCACCTAACGAAGCTATACGTTCCATAAAATCCGCATTCCGAGGTTGTTTTCCAATAAGTCAACTCTTAGTTGACTTTTTCCATTATAAGGCTATCTTTAAATACTAAGTTACTGAATTCTCATTTAACCATTCCGATTTCAAGCCTATCGACTCTAACGCATCAATAATAAAATAACCAATCCATGACAAGTCAATGACATCAGTAAAAATGCAAGTTCTACGTAACGACATACCGGGTCGTTACATGAATCCTCATACATTACTAGAAATCCGGAAAAAAGCGACCAACAATTTGCGACCAAAATTGGTCTGTCAAAAAAAACAACCAAAGTTGGTCGCTAAATTGGAGAAAATTATTAAATATTTATTCTAAATACATCAGCGACCAACTTTAGTCAAAGAAATATTGAAATTAACGACCAACTTTGGTCGCTAATGTGGGACCCAGTTATAAAATTTTAATAATTATATTATTATTTAAAAAAATTATAAAATATAAATAAATATAATTTAAAATTAGAGACCAAAGTTGGTCGCTTACCAAAGGGGAAGTAGACAGAGACCAACTTTGGTCGCTAATCTGGGACCCAGTTATAAAATTTTAATAATTATATTATTATTTAAAAAAATATAAAATATAAGTAAATATAATTTAAAATTAGCGACAAAAGTTGGTCGCTTACGAAAGGGGAAGCAGATAGAGACCAACTTTGGTCGCTAATCTGGGACCCAGTTCTAACTTTTAGCAATTATATTATTATTTTAAATATTATATAAAATATAAATAATTCTGATTTAAATTTAGCGACCAACTTTGGTCGTAATTTTAATTTCTGGATAATTAGCGACCAAAGTTGGTTTCTTTTCAGGTCAACATTGGTCAAAATTAAAAATCACTTTTATATTTACTATCTAAATAATATAAATATAATCCGTTAACACTTTTGTAATACAAAATATAAATACACTAAAATATACTCTAACATGCTATATATGCAGTTAAAATTGTACGATGAAGCGTGTTTTATATATATATATATATATTTCGAGACGTTTTATTTTTAATATTCAACGATGCATCTGAGTAGGTTATAAGTCGATGAATCAATTTACAAGTGTGTCAATCCGTAAAATAACCGACCCTGTGTTACTAGTGCTTCATGTATATATGTATATATATATATATATATATATATATATATATATATATATATATATATATA